>JAMFLO010000096.1:0-97613 GCA_027475765.1 Paralagenidium karlingii | reverse complement strand
CTTGTTCTGGGGCTTTGGCTGTGCCACCCAAGTGCGCGTGGCCAACCATTTGGGTGCGAATCGCCCCAAGGCTGCCAAGGCGCTGGGTTGGATGGGCTTTGGCTGCACGGCTGCCTCTGTGTTGGGTCTGGCGCTTGCGACTTTCCTCTTGCGCGAAAAAGTGTTTGAGGTGTACACGTCGGACGACGACTTGCTCAAGCTCTGTATGCTGGCGCAACCCGTGTTCATCATTGCGTTCATCATCGATTCCATTGAGATCCTTAACTCAGCCATTCTGACCGCCATGGGCCAGGTACAAGTCACGGCCTGGACCAGTTCCTTGACCACATGGTTTGTGGAGCTGCCATTTGCGTATATTGTCGGTGTCGTGATGAACGTGGGCTTTTTAGCGCTCTGGTTTGGCATTGTGATCATCGAAGTGATCCGATTGACGGTGTATTTGGTGACATTGGCACGCATCGACTGGTCGGAAATGGCACGCAAAGCCATGAAAACCATGGAAGTCACCCAAGACAACGAGGTTGAAGTCGAATTGGAGAGCATGCGTTGTGCACTTTCCGAAGCCGGCAACACTCCTCAGGGCTACAACACCGCGTTGCGTTCACCCATGACCCGTATGACCCCGGGTTCGCGTCGGGACACCTATGAACGTGTGGACGGCGAAGTGCGTCGTCGTGCCGGCTTGCTCACGCCCAAGCAACAACAATCACGCACCAAATCGTATCATGTCTAGTCAGACATCGTCCAACCACCACCCCCACACAGTCCGACCACGAGCCTTCCTCCCATCACGCAATCCAAGGGGCGTTTGCTCTCTCTCCTTCATTCTATTGCGCAGGCGATCCGCCTTCTTGACGCCAATTATAACGAAGAATAAACACAAAAGAGTTGTTCCTTTATGCCGCCCATTGACGTCGCGCTACCCCCTGATTTTGACTGCATGCAGGTCTGCTTGACCGCCGCCCCCCCCCCCCCAATCTCATGAACCCATGGCCTCGGGGGTTGGTTGTCCCATGCTCTTGAGTTACTGCGGAGGATCCCGCTCGGCTACTCGACAACATGGACACATGCCGAGCTTGAGGTATTCAAACTCAAAGTCTTCTTCATGGAAAAAACGACGGCAATGCGGAGAGAAATGGATTTTGATGTCGGGGATCATGTTTTTGTAAAACTTGACGCGAACGCCCTTGGTCGGGTACTTGACGATAAACACTTCACTCGGTTTCAACGACTGGAGAACTTGTTCGTCCACTTGCAGCACGCGATACTGAGGCACCGACGAGCGGTGGCCCGACCCAGACACGTAATAGTTGGATTGTTTGTTCATGGCCTGCTCAAAGAGACTCAGGGTGCTTGCAGATCTTCCTCCGCCACCAGACGGCATGGATGAGGGCTGGTCTTTTTCGTCGTTGAGCTCCAAGGTCTGGGTGCCACCACCATGGTCGGTCTCTTTCCATCCGCCGCTGTCGCTTCCGCTGTTCTTGCAGTCGGCAAGTGCGCTTTCGTGTGGATGCATGAGGATCAGACGCTCGGCCTGGGCATCCGAGATGGAATCCTAATTGCACACAAAAGCGTTAGATGCAGGCAAATGTTTGATGATGCCGACGACCCGGTGGGGGGAGGGTCCAGAAGCGTGAGCCTTACGATGGGTTGGAACTCGACCAGCGGCAGATTGTCAAATGACACGAACGAGCGAACAAACGGGTGGCCCGAAGTCACACAGACATCGCCGTTGCCATTGGGATTCAACAACGGGTTGGTCGTGGACGAGCGGTAATCCACGGGGAGTAGCTCTTCCTTGTCCGAGTATGGCTTGATCTGCAAGGTCATGGACGTAAACTCGACGACGGGCTGCCAGTCGGATCGAAGTTTCATCTGCAAAAGCTTTTCAAACGCTTGGCGAGCAAGCTTGAAGCTCTCGAGCGACAGCGCGTGGTGGCCCAACGTGAAATAGATGTTGGCCAGGGACAGACCCGGTGGCAACGGCATGGTTTTGGTCAGACTGTTGATCAGAAATTGGGCTGCATGGAACAACGACTCGGGCAACAGCGTCGTGAAAGGTTCGTCCGTGTACGCAAAGATCATTGAGTACGCGTGGTACAATTCCGAGAGCTTTTCGTTCTCTTGGGCCTTCTTAATGATCACTTTGTCGTAGTCGTCCGTGTCTGTGGGGAAGGCAGGTCGGGAGGGTCAGGTACCATTTCGTGATCAATAATGCTTGGAGGAATCTTGGTGGGCGATCCAGCGCTCGACTCACCTTGTGGACTTGATGCTTTGACCGTGCTATATTGCAATTCACAGAGTCGCCAGTGGTAGTACGACGCGTCCTTGAAGCGCTTTTCAAACACGGCGTTTTGGATCAACTGCATGAGCAACCGGGTGCAGTGGTCGAGCCTCGCGGCCCTCGAGTACGCCTCGAGAGCATCTTCAAAGCGATCCTGGCTGATCAACCACTCGGCATACGGAACCCACACTTCCTCCGCGTTTTTGATGCGGTCCTTGTGCTGCAAATTGAGTGGCATTCGAGTCAAAAGCCAACCGTCAACACCAGCACACCCCAGCAGGAGAGAACACCAACCTTTTGGGCCAGTCGCACGGCTTCGTCCCAGTCCTGAAGCCGAATGTGCATGCGCAACAGCGCGTCAAAGTCACCGATTTTCAAAAACACGTCGCGCGCGTGCTTGAATTTCTCGGCCTGCAGAAAACAATTGGCACAAGTCGACAAGATCTTGTGTTCATGGGGTTCCACGCGTTGCGCGATCTCGAGTAAATCGTCAAACCAGCCTCGCTGGCCCATGATCTCCACGGCGCGAAGCAGATTGCCACTGGCCGTGTACATTTCGGCGGCGGCGCGCCAGTCCTGCACTTCTTCGGCCCATTTCGCCTGGTCCAGCATCAATTGCTTGACATCCACCGATTTGCTTTGGGCAGCAAACTTTTTGGCTTCTTCCCACATGCGCAGATCCGTAAACATTTTGATGGCCCGCGGTGCTTCCGCGCAATCGGTGTAGATCTTGGCGGCCAGCTGGAATTTGCCCTGATGGGCCATGATCTCTGCTTGAAGAAGTTGTTTGACTTTTTTCACGACCTCGGGCTCGGCCGTGTCTTCGTTGGGCAATTGCTTTTGCTTGGTGGCCTCCAACGTATCCACCAGTTCAATGTACTTGACGTCTCGCACACGGATAAACGCCTTGCGCGCCACGTCAAAGCGCATGGCCCGAAGCGCTTCCCACCCCAGCAGTCGCCAGTCGCTCTCGGTGACACCCAGACAAGAAACCTGGTATGCACGTGCAAACTCGTTTTGTTCGAGGTACCGATACAACGGCGCCGACTGGGGCACATCAATGGTCTGCACCGCCAGCGCATTCAGACAAAACACTTTGGAGCCCGAAAACCCGACCACAAAGCCCGGCATGCGTTGCGCGTGGACCGGGAAGCTGCCCGTTTTGATCTTGAGTTGGCCATTGCCCGCAAAGCACAGCATGTCCTCAAACTCGGTGTTCCAGGCCACACTGTTGGCTTCTTTTTCTTCAAACAGCAGCTCTTTGGTGGTGAGATCGTACACGAGGCACTTGCCAGCGTCGTCCACCACGGCCAGCTTTTCGCGGTTGGCGCTGATGTCAAGACACGAAATGGCGTTGCTCTGGTTGATCAGTGGGATTGGAAATGGATTGTTGATGAAAATCTGCCAGATCGAGCCGTCGCGAAGCCCCACCAACAAGCCTTCTTTGCCCTTGGCACCGCCGGTCAGCTTGATGTACCGGATGAGTGACTCGAGCACCCACTCGCGTTCTTTTTTGCCCGTGAAATCGTACTGCTGGAGCTTTTGCTTTTGGCAGAGAATGAAATGCTGCGAAGTGACGACTAGCAGTGAACAAGGTAGATCCTTGTGGATGCGTTCTTTGACGCGGTATTGCATGTTGTAGCTGTTGGCTTCGTTGGTGGTCTCGTAGATGAGAATGCGGTCGGACAATTGAATGGCCAATCGGTCCCGGTACAACGAGATCTTCTTGACGCAATCGCGGGTCTTGATGTATGCCTTTTGCTCAGTCATGAGGTGCTGCACGATCACATCGGTCATGTTCTGTCGGTATGCGTATCGATCCTGGTAAATGCCGTGCACCGTGCCAAACACCAGACAGTACACCGACACGGTGCCATCCTCGCTACCGACCGCGACGTAGTTGGTCTTTGGTCGTGCCTTGACAGTCCACACCCAGCTCTCGGTCTCGGCGATCCTACAAAGCCATCACGAGAAGGTCAAGGTCCTCCAGCAGGGTACATGGACTTCCATACATACAAACAAGACCGCTTACAATGCGAGATGAATGCCGTCCTTGGTGTACAGCGCGGCTTTGTGGTGGGAGCCACAGACCAAAAGGTATTTGCCCTTGCTAGCACACGGAAGATTCCCCCCCGGGGTCGTTAAGCCAAGCAATCAACCCTGCCACAAGCGCCAGAAGGACAAACGTACTTGAAGAAGGTGACGCAGGTCGGGTGGAAGCTCAGTTTGCGCTGTTTGCCCTGCATGGTGCCGTTGATGGAGTAAAACGAAAGCGTGCGATCCCAGCAACCAATGGCCAGCACATCCATGGTCTCATCCGAGGTTGGACTCCAGCAAATGGTCCAAATGGGTGCCGATCGTTCAATCAGCACTTTTTCCTGGCCCTGTTTGTCACGCACGCTCACGAGTCCGTTGATCATACCGAGGGCCAGGTATTGGCCGTCACTTGTCCAGGCCGCACTGAGGATCTTGGCGACCACTTTGTACTTGGACACGGACTTTTGCTCGGGTGCCCAGAGCCCAAAATCCGAGGCCGTGCAGCTCGCGAGCATTTGTGAGTGGGGATTGTACACGAGCTTTTGAATGGAGTCGTTGTGGGTGTACTTGAGAATGCCTTCGGCCTTGTCGGTCCAGATGATGACAATGTTGTCGGCACCGCCTGACGCAAAGCGTTTGCCGTCGTGGGCATAATCCACACAGTAGACAATGCCCTTGTGGCCCTTGAGCGAGTGCAACAAGGTGCCATCCACGGCATCGTACACCATCACGCGTGACCCCACGGCAGCGACCAGTTGGGCTCCGTCGGGACGAAAAGACAAGTCTTGGACCACGAATTTCTCGCCATTGCGTTCCGGCACTTTGTCGCTCCATGCCAACACACTGCGCATGCTGTCAATCGCTTGGTAGTGCTCGTGCTTGTTCGCTTTGGTGGAGCAGCACAGGATCTTGTTGGTGCAGCGCAAGTGAAGCGACGGCCTTTGGCTTTTGGGGGGGCGGGGGACCTCGTTCGGTATAGTAGTATCCTCCACCAAAGAGTCCGCGAAAGGTCACGAGGTGTAGAGCGTGTACCTGGCACTTGAAGCACTTCACACGACGATCACAGGATGACCCATGGCGCGAGCCCTGCAGCGAAGATTCGCGTTGTCGTGAGGGTCCGACCCAAAGTTCCACTGGAGAAAACCCATCGATGCGAGTTGTTGACGATCGACAAGGCGACGTGAGTGGTGGTGTTGAGAGGAGGAAGAGGACGAGGACGAGGAGGAGGAAGAAGATGAAAAGGCCGGGGGGCTCTTGTGAATGATCGAGACGAGTTGCTTGGGCTTTGCAAAGAATCCGACGACCGGCTGTTGGTTGTTCTCGTGGGTGTCCGATCAGGAAAACAATTCGTTTGAATGGCAATTGGACGACTTCGTGTTCGTCCTCTTCCACGGCGTCCGCAGCCACGCAAAAGTCCTTTGGGTTTGACCAAGTGTTTGATGGCGCGTCCACCCAGGTAGACCCCGCCCACCCCCCGCCCCTACCAAGGCGATCAGAGAACAGCGTGGAAGCGACAAACTGATGGCATGGATGGGAGACTTGTTTGGATGCCAACAGAAAGAGTTGTTTGACTCGATGAAGCTTTCGCAGACCATTTCGTCGGTGCTTGACGGCTTCCACGCCACCATTTTCGCGTATGGACAAGTGAGTTGACCCATATGCCTTCGTCACCAGAGCCGGCAGCTTCCTGGATGCCGACACTTGCACGCACTAATCCACAATGCGTAGACAGGGTCCGGCAAGACGTTTACCATGGAGGGTTACGAATACGAGGTACTCTTTTGTTCCTACGCTTCAAGCATATTCAGCTGAGGCCTCCGTCCATCCCGGGTACTTGCTGTAGCGCAACGCCAACGTGTTGATGGGGGAACGATCCACCAGCAAACCGCGAATGGACGTCAGCTCTGACCGGTTGGGTATCATTCCGCGCACCATTCTCGAGCTTTTTGCGCAAAAGACTCGTGTCGAAGCGGAACAAGTACCGAGTTGGTTCGTGTTTGATCCAATCCTGAGAAGTGGCTCATGTCGCTTTCGGCTCGCTGGTGTACCTGATAGAACCGTGAATTCATCATCAAATGCTCTTTTCTGCAAATCTACAACGAACAAGTGGGTTTTCTTCTCGCCACCATTGACGTTTGGTCCTCGGGTTCGGATCATTAGGGGGTCTGCTGGCCAATAGATCCTCGATCTTCTCAATGCGTCGGCCGTCGTCGCACACAAGGCTACAGCGAGATCCAAGTGAATGAATGAATCGGTGTTTGACAACCGAAAAGCGTTCTTACTCATGCTTGTGCTGCCTTCAAACGTTGTTGAAACAGGTCCGTTAAGGGGCTGCGGCTACGATGGAATTCCATGCAGGAGTTCTACGTCGAGAACCTCACCATGCTCGAATGTTCTTCGCCCGAGCGGCTCTTGGAGCTGTTCCACCAGGGACTCAAACACAAAGTCATGGCGTCCCATAACCTCAACGCAGCTTCTTCGCGCTCCCATTGCGTGTTCACCATTTTCCTCGAGAGCTTCAGCACCAGCAGTAGTGGGTCTGGTGGGGAATTGGAAGCACGCGATGGTCAGGTGCTCAAGAGCAAGCTGGCGCTTGTCGACTTGGCTGGCTCCGAACGGGTCGACAAGACGGGCGCCAGTGGATTGACACTTCAAGAGTCCATCGGCATCAACAAATCGCTGTTTGTGTTGCGCCAAGTGATCCAGGCACTCAGTGAAGCACGCGAGCTACCCTCCAAGGAATCCTATATTCCCTACCGCGACTCCAAGCTCACGTGTCTGCTCAAGTACGCGCTAGGTGGCAACAGTCTGACGTTGATGATCGCGTGTTTGTCACCTAGCGACGACTCTCTGGACGAAAACTTGAGCACGCTGATGTACGCGGCCAAGGCCCAGTCTATCGCCAACAAACCCATTCGCAATCAGGATCCAAAGAACCTACTGATCCAGCAGTTGAAAGAAGAAGTCGCGTCGCTTCAACAACAACTGGCGCAGGCCCAGCAGGTGGTCCTGGCACTTCAGCAACCTCCACCACCAGCAAAAGACTTGGTGTGCACCAAGTGCAAAGCATCGATCACGCCAGAAGACACCCCAGAAGACTCACCAGCAGCAGTAGAAGCAGCAGTGGCACACATTCCGGCGATAGCTGGAGTCGAGGCCACTGCTCAACCTCAAGCCTCCAACAATTCAAGAGACGCCAAGTCATTACGAACACTCCAAGCGAATGTCATCGACAATGTCTCGATGATCAAACAGCTCTATGAGGTATCAACTCGGGACGATCAGGATGTGCTCCCCCCACCGCGTTGATTCTCGTTTGACGTTGGTTGCACGCAGACGGAAAAGAAGCTTCGTGACCAAATCTCCACGCAGACGAAATCAATGGATGAGCTTCGTCATGAAACCCGCGTTCTCAACATTGAGAACCAGTCGTTACGCGAGGTATTGTTGGCATCATCCTGTGGAGGTTTGGCTTGGTAATCCTGGCAAACTGATCGAATGGTCGTAGAAAATGGAAATGCTGGAGTACTTGCTGTACTCAAAAGAGACGCAAGAGCAGTTGCAACCACAAGAACCTGGTCGTGACGAAGCAGACTACCAAGGGCCCCAGAACGATGTCATTGAGATCCCCGAGTACGGCGCCATCTCAGCTTCTTCGTCGTCCAACCAACCGCCTGTTTTGCCGGCAGGCGAGCGTCTTCGAAGGCTTTTGACTACGAAACCGACACGCGTTGCACCCGAAAGCCTGTCGTTCAACCAGTCGTCGCACCAAACAGAGTCATCGAGTGAGTGCGGTGCGTGTGTCCAGTGAAACAAGGCTCTGACCGACTGACTGACTGATTGACTGACTGGGGGGATCCGTTGTTCCTCCGGTAGCGGCGACACGATCCAATGGCGGCAAAGACTCCAAACAAACGACTCACAGAGCGTCCGACACGGGACTTCTATCGGTAAGATCAGCGTCGCGTCCAGGTTGTGACTTGATCTGTTGGGGGGGGGGTCTGATCTGCACTCGACTCCCAGCTGAGCGATTTGAAAGATCTCTTGGGCAAAAGCAAACGCGGTGGAAGCAGCAGCCAAAACAGAAGCGTTCGAAACCAGCAACAGCCGCAAACGAGCGAAAATCATCGCCAGGACCCTGGTGTCATGCCATGTGCCGGGTCGTTGCACAACGTTGGCGCCAGCAATCGAGCTATTGTCATGGCTTCATCGTCTTCGTCCATGGCAGGGCCAACTACTGTGTCGTCCGTCAACAGAACTGTTCCTATCCATGGCCATGGCCATCACATCGTCTCCGGCAGTCCCAAGTCCAGTCGACTGGTGGATCCGACCACTTCCATTCTGCAGCAACTCGCATCGCCACTGAACCCGTTTGAACAAGGTACGTACGAGCCATCATGGTGAAAGCAAGTGGACACAAGCCAATGCAGTGAATTGACTGACACCCATCCCAAACTTTTCTTTCCCACGCTTCTTCACAGATCCCTTGGACGCACTTTCCGAACTCAATCGCTTGCTGCGGGTCAAGGCCGCCCTGCGCCGCGGATCCAGTTAGGTCGAACACAGTTGAAGTTGTTAAATAACAGCAAAGAATTAACCGAAAGTGTGGTCCCGCTCCTCAAATGGTGTGGTGTATAGGTGGGCCACACCATCAGAACGTTTCATCTTGGAGGATCAAAATAGTGCGCGGGGGCCAGCAACCAAAAGGGCAGCGCGCCATTTGCGTCGACTTGAAGGGGATGGCCAAGAAGCTGCCTGCAAGTAGCAGCAGCAGCAACAGCAGCAATCGAGACAAAGAGCTGCAAGAAGAAGAAGAAGAAGAAGAAGAAGAAGAAGAAGAAGAGCACCAGCAAGAAACAGACGAAACGAGACAGAGAGATGGCGCCAGGACCATCACGAATGCCACCAGCAACCACAACTGCAGCGTGCGCGTTGCCGTTCGCATTCGTCCACTTCTTCCAAAGGAAATCGCATCACGGACGCAGAGCTGTCTGCAACATCAGCATCAGACGGTTCAGTTTGTGAACAGCCAACGATCGTTCACGTAAGCTACGTGGTCATGCAGCCATTGGGACTCGCAAACGCGCCGACAACTAACGGAATCATGTGTGTCTCATGTCTCTCACGTCTCTCGCTTGCGGGTTCGCTCTCTCTCTCTCTGGTGGGATGTAGCTACGACCATGTGTTTCCTGTGCATGCTACCCAGTCCGGTGAGTGGCGCGTTTGCTCTACAAGACACCCGTTTCCACGGGATCGATCGCTGCTGATGGAATGATCGATCCAGGCGCCATGCCGTTTGCACGCAAAGGAAACCGGAACTGACTTGGTGGTGGTTGCCGCGCAATGGTAGATTTGTACCAAGAAGCGCTGCAACCATTGATGGAGTCGTTTCTGCAAGGATTCAACGTCACCGTCATCGCGTATGGTCAAACGGGCTCGGGAAAGACGTACACCATGGGCAACAACAGCGTCATCACCGCCAGCAATCTCTTCCGCTCCAATGGCGATGGCAATGATACTGGCAACGCTTCTGCCAATGGCGACGATGAACTAGAAGACGACGAAGGACTCATTCCGAGGTTTCTTCATGATTTGTTTGGTCGACTGGCCAAAGAACAGGGCGATTGCCAGACATCGGTGTCTTTTCTCGAGATTTATGGCGAAGACATTCACGATTTACTCGACAACAGCAACAATTTTGCTGGATCAGCTACTTCCATGATGCCGTTGGGGTCCAAGACGACGTTCACTCCGGAGAAACTGCAGTTGCGGGAAAGCAAGAACGGCGTCTGGGTGCAAGGTCTTACGGAGGTGCGTTTGCCGTGACAATGTCGAGGCGTTCCATTCTCCAGTGCCGAGATTGATGGTTCTGTTTTGACAGGTAAACATCACCAACCGCTCCGAAGCAATGGAACAGATGCGATTGGGCTGTTTGCATCGAATCACCGCCAGCACGGAGATGAATGAACGATCGAGTCGGTCCCACGCGGTCTACACCGTAAAACTGGTGCGTCGTCTGCAGCACTCGTCAAAAGCTTCTTCCTCGTCGAGTACTACCCCAGCCAGCGCAAAAGCCAAGAGTTCGGCCGATTCGTCAGGCGATCGAGATTCATCGTCGACCATTTGTTCCAAGCTGACGTTTGTGGACTTGGCTGGAAGTGAACGACTGAAAAAGACTCAGGCGGAAGGCAACCGCATGAAAGAAGGCATTCAGATCAACGTGGGTTTGCTGGCATTGGGAAACGTCATCAACGCACTCGGTGACGAACGACGTCGTGCCTCTTCCGTGAATGTGCACGTGCCGTATCGCTCCTCAAAACTCACAAGGCTCTTACAGGATGCTCTCGGTGGCAACAGTCGTACGCTTTTCATGTGAGTGTCCACTTCTCGGATCTGTTCGACCCTGCAGTCTCTAAATCGTGTTGCTAGTGCCTGCGTATCTCCAGCCGAAACCAATGAGAATGAGTCGTTGAATACACTGCAGTACGCCAACCGTGCTCGCAATATCCAAAACAAGGCGATTAAGAATGTGGACCGTCGGTCGGCAGAGTTACTCGGACTCAAAGCTTTCAACAGTCTGCTTCGACGAGAACTTGTGCGGGTTCGCTACTTGAACGGAGTGACCAACAAGGCGGAATTGTCGTGTTTGAAAGAACTGATTGATTCAAAACTCCGAGATCCGTCCGTGATTTCGTATCTCAAGATGCTCGAGGAAATGGCACGATCCCAGGGCTTATCGATGGGTGGTGCAGAGATTGATTTCGAAATGGAGGACACCATCGCCAACATCAGTGTTCCACGACTCGATGCTCATTCCCTGGTGGCGACTAATGGCGGCACGGTGGATCAGTACAAAGACAACTCTCTGGAGCATTCAACGACAGACAGCATGAACTCTGAGAGCTCTGATAGCGAAGAGTTTGATGCCATGCCAGAAAGCATCTCGAGCAAAGAACTGGGTCTTTTGCTGGATGTGGTCTTTGGCGTCCTGGAAAAAGACTCGTTGGTTGGACAACTTGCAGCCTTGGAAAAGAGATTCGATTTGTTGGTGGCCCAGAAAGACACGTTGTTGAATCGCCACAAACTCAAGTTGCGGTGTCTCAAAGACAGTGCTCAGAAACTCGCCAGTCTGCTAAGTGATCCCATGTACTCCAAAGAGAACAATTTCAGCCCCGAGACAAAGCGCAAGTACGATGAAATGAGAAAAACGATCGAGATGACCCACGCGAAAGGCAAAGAGATTGCTCACGACATTGTCAAGCTCCAGGCAGAGCGAAGTTCCATTCTCAATGACAAAGAACGTGAGACGGCCAAGCTCCGTCAAGCGATTGATGCGATCCAGGCCAAAACACAACAGGCACGAACGGCAAGAGAAAACCTGAAAACCAGCCCGGACGAGTCCACAACAGCCAGTGACGACATGACGCTCACAAACGTTGTAGATGTGGTGGTGCGTTCCAATCAGATCAAACTGCAGCATGGTCTCAAAGATCTCGTCTGCATTGGCGATCGACTTGAAGAAGAGGAAAAAGCGTTGTTGCCATTGCTTGACAAGACAGACGAAGTTGTTCGGCTCCCAGAGTCGTTTCTGCGTTTGTTGGGGCAACCTCGTGGAGTTGCAAGAGACGCGAGAAAGCACATGAAGTGCATTGTCGAGAGCATCAAGAATGAAATCCAGGAGTACGTTGACCACGAAGACATCGAAGTGTGTTTGTCACGCGAAATCCGCAATCGCGCAGCGTTGCTTCAGAAGATCATCCATCAATCGATGGCTTCCCACGAAACTCTGGAAACCTTTATGGCAAATCAGGAAGCTCTGAATGCATGCGAAGCCAACATAGCCATGTTTAGCGACGCGCTTCGCTCACGAGCTGCCGTGCGATCACAAAGCAAGCTTGATGGGGTTCTCCAGAACATCAAGTCCATAGAAGACGCTCGTGTCTTGATCCAGTTGCTGGTCCAAGAGTTATTTGTCATGAAACGCCTCGAACTCTGTGAGCTGCAGCAGGACGAGTGCCAAACCGAACAAAGTGACAATACGAACCCACCCGTGACGGTTCTGGCCGATGAAATCGCCGAGCTCAAAGACAAACACGCCCAGGAAATCGCCATCTTGACACAGGAATACGAACAAGAAGTTGTCGGCGCTCTTCAGATGGCCATGATCGATTCGAATCTCACCAAAGTCGCGGACAAGCAACTGGTGTTGCTGGGTCAGAAATGCCAAGAAAGCAACGAAAAAGTACAGACGATGCAGGAACAGATCCAACACCTGCAGCAAGAGTTGGCGGCCAAACAGACGGCGATCCAGCAGTTGCAGGCGGATCAACAAGAACTGCAGGCATCGCTGGAGAACTATCAAGAACGCGAAGAAGCCATGCAGATGATGAACAAATGCGAAGAAATCTGGCGGGAGTTGGGCATCGACGAGAGCGACCGCAAGGACAAAATCAAGAACATCAACAACATTCTGGTCAAGAAATGCACCGAAGAGATTGAGAGCCTGCAAAGCGCGCGGGAGACGCTTTTGAAACGCATTCAAGTCACTGTCAGTCGTATTCAGTTGCTAGGAGAAACCCTGCAACTCAGCGAGTACAGCACCATGGAACACAATCCGCAGCACCTGGATGGAAGCAGAGTCGTGACGCTCTTGGATCAAGAAAAGCAACTGGCCGAAACGTACGGCCAGCTCCAGCAAGTGCTTTTGCAACGCATTTCCACTCGAAAGAAAGCACTGGAAGCCATTCAAACCATGATGGAAGACCTGGAAATCGCCCAAGAGGAACAGTTTGCTGCTTTGGGGGTCAAAACCATGGATTTAGCTGCTCTGAAGCTCGAGATCCAGGATTTTCTGTCGTTTGTGGGCGAATGCAACCGTGAGAATGAATGGGATCTGGAGAAAATGCTGAGTTCGCGATGGATCAGTGGTGCCCAACGAGCAACGTCATGGTTCACTCCGGATCGTCTGGCTATTGACGATCAACTTTTGGTCGCCTTGCGCAAGGAGAAGAACAATCGTATCGTGCAGGCGGACGAGTTGCTTACGCGCATTCGTTCGCTTGTTGGCGAAATGGCACTGAGTCGTGCCGACCTGCTGGGGATTTTCGATCAAGCCGTGCTTTCGGGGATGGAAACGAGAGAAGCCTGGGAAGAATTTGCGAGTTGTATTCTGCAGCAGGGAGGACGCGTGGATATCAGTCGACGAGGCATGCAACGACTCACTTTCCTTCGCGATTGTCTCCAGGATGTTCATGATGGTCGCACCAATGCGATCTCTTTTTTGTGCGCCACGCTCGAAGAAGCAGCTCAAGTTATGAAGGCTGCTGCGAAAGGAGGAAGCGGCGGCCCCTCGGAAGCAGAGAAACAATCATCCGCAAAGGATGCTTCTGGTTTACGCATGGAGGAAGTTGGTTGTACCAAGCAGGCACTCATCACTGGCAGCCAGCGGTTGAGGCGGCTGAATGAGCCCGTGGAGGCCAACATCCGCGCGATTCTGTTTTCGATGAATGAGGACTTTAATGCCTTTGGCATCGAGACGGATTCTCAGCGGATCAGTTTCTTTCTTGCCACGAACCAAGTGGCCACGGAACCAGCGTCGTCGTCTTGTTCTTCTTCTTCTCCAACCAAAGAAGCAGCCGAAAGTGCAAACTCGAGTGATCAGGGAGCCTCCAAACAACCGCCGAGTGATCCAGAGGAAGTGAAACGAAACGCGCGACGCAAGGCCATGCTGGAGAAATACCTTGTCGCGTCGACGTCTTCGGCGGAAAGCGAACTGTTGAAGGCGCAGGCATTGAAACAAGCCGCCAGCTCCACGTCGTTTCTTTCCGATCTGGATCCATGCTTTTTGGAACTTGGACCGTGTTTCTCGGCGGTGTATGGCACGCGTCAGCTGGAGAGTCTTCGAACGAGTATTGAGGAGTTGGACTTGATCGCTGGCACCATTGAGTGTGCGCAAAAGCGTTTGTTTTCCTTGCGCAAAATCATGAAACTCTTCAACGAGGTAAGCGAGCTGTTGGACGCGCGTTGATGCGGGTGGTTGCCTTGACGACTGATGGTGTTTGCGTCGATGTGCGGTGCCGATGCGATGTGCTTGCAGACCCGCGAATACCAAAAGAAAATCACCGAATTCGAGGCAGAAGCCAGCAAAAAAGATCGTTTGTTTGGCAACTCGATGCGTCTGCTGGAAGAAGAACGTTTTCGCAAGGCAGCGGCCAAGCGGTATCCGCTGTTGATTGCAACGTTGCGCAAAGAAGTGGACAAGTGGCTGAAACGTGAAGAAGCCGAGTTCAATCTCAACATTTTGGGCCCGGAACTCAAGGAGTTGTTGCTCGACATGATGAACACGCACACGGAATTGATGCACTTGGATCTCGGGCTGGTGGATGCATCACGAACCACCACCCCCCAGGCATCTCCACTTCCACCTACTCCGATTGGATTTCCGACTTCCACGGCCAAAGCCTTCGGGCTTCCTCCGTCGTCCGGAACCGTGGTGTCGACGGCATCCTCCGCAGCTCTTGCAGCAGCAACACGACGAGCCTCAAGAAGTTCAACCAGCAGTGTGCCACCACCAGTGCCGCTAAAGCCTGCCACGTGAGTTTGAGTTACCATTCTTCTTGACGTGTCCCTGCCTCAGCTTCACCGCTAACACCACCTGGTCATGCACATGCACGATAGTCCGCGGCTTCGCACCAGTGTCTCGCAACCCGCGGCCAAGAAACGACTCGACTTTGACAAGAATTGAGCGACATGCCAAATGCGATAACGCTGGTGGATAGTTTGTTGATGGGATGGATTATCGCTACTAGAGATCTCTATGGCTCTTGAGCGCACTGGTCTGGTAGTATTTTTTGTATTTATTGGAGAGCTCCCACCCGAGGCCGACAAACACGATGACGACACCCATCCACGACATGGTCGAGAGTTGGTTGCCAAACAGCAGCACCGAGCACAAGATGGTGAAGAACTTGCGTGTGGTCGTGATGGTCGTGCACGTCAACGCCGAGAATTGCTGGATGGTAAAGTAAATGAAGTTTTGACCCAACGCCGAGCAAATGGAAAAGTAAAACACAAATTGCAGAATCGCCGGGTTGTTGGCGCAGAAAGCAAAGCCTGAAGCCAGTTGGCCCGTGACCAATGCGCCAATGCCCATGTAAATGACGGCCCACAAATTGGTGTTGAGCATTTGCTGGTGCACGGAAGGGCGCAGCTTGGACGAGATCTCTTCTTGCTTGGGGCCCGAAATGCCGTCCAACGTCAACGATAGAAACAGTAAGAACAGTCCATACGCCGAGTTCTCCTTGTCTTGAGCCTTGGCCGACGCCTTGCCGAGCTGGAAGACCGTGATGCCGGTCGTGATGAGCAGCACGCACACATAGTCTTGCAGCGAGTATTTTTTACGGCGAATCAGCACACCCATGAGCATCACGGGGATCATTTTGCAGGATTTGCCGAGTGCCTGGGTCGGGTAGCTCACGTGTTTGAGTGCTTCGTTGCTGCAGAGCATGGCGCCGACATAGGAGAAGCCTGTAAACGCAAACGGCGCCAACGGGATGTGGGGTCGCTGTGGTTTCCAGCAAAACGTGGCGACATACGCGACGATCGAGTTGGTGATGCACTGCACAAACAGCATGAAGAGCGTCGCCGTGAACTTGTCGCCATCGGCTGAACGGTATTTGAAGCTAAGGAAAGCAAGAGCGGCATGCCGGTCAGCAACCAAACGAACCCGCGGATCCAAGCACAAGCACAAGCACAAGCACAAGCAGAAGAAGACGACGAGATGACCGACTCACATTTTCTCCTGACAGATGCCATACGACAAGTAGCAGGTGTAAATGCCTCCAATGCACACGGCGAGGTTCACCAGCTCCGAAGACTTGTGACGCGGACGCGGTGGCTCATCCAAGAGACCCATTTTGCTGACTTGCTCTTGTCGGTGCCTCCGCTTCCCAAAGTGACGCTTGACCACACACAACGAGCCACGTGGACTAAAGACGCCACAGTGGACGACGAGCAGTGAACCCATAGTGGACGCAAGGGGGGACAAAGCAAAGTCCACACCCCAAAAGTGGATCCGCTCGGGACTGCAAATCGCTGGAACACTAACGGTTAGAATATATTGGTGAGGGGGGTTATTTTACCTCCAACGGTGAAATGATGTGGCCCACATGACTACATGAATACACCACACTTGAACGCGAGTTTCGTCCAATCAGCGTCGCGAGAGAGTCAGAAACAGGAGCCTCAAGAGGCAGCAAAGACATGAATGGCGGGGACGGTTCTGGGTGAAGGGAAAGAGTCAGCAGCACGCCTCTTGAAGACGCATCTTTCTGTCTTTGATGCGTGTCTATCGGAAGGATCCGCACGCCAACCACACAGCACTTTGGAAAGAAGAAGAAAGAAGTTTCTTTTCTCCAAGTTTTCATGTGCCCGCAGCGGCAGGATCACGCCTTTGGAATGTGCGCACTGCCACCAGTCCATGGGTGTCCGGTATGGGACGGGGCGCGCAGGCGCCGCACTTTTGGAGAAGCCAAATGATCGTTTCTCTTTGCTGGATTCACGCCTGGTGGTGAAAGAGGCTGCTTCTATGGGACCGCTTGAGAGGGTCTTCCGTCGATTCTCAGGATCTTCTGGTTCCCAGCTCGAACCGTGTCACCAAACGTCTCGGTCGTGCCAGCACCCTGCCACTCTACCTCCGCTTCTTTGTGTTCTCTGTGCCTGGATTGTTCCATGGTTTGCTCTCTTGTGTTCCTGGTTTCTCTCCTTAACCGTTACTTGAGCTCCCCCACACAAAACGAACGCCCCCCCCCCCTCCACCCCCCAAAAAAGGCTTTGCCTGTGCTTGGAAAAAGGAATGCCACATGGCATGGCATCATTTGATTCATTGCAATCTTCTTTAAAAAGAATCTCAGTAAAAAACGACAAGTTCGAGTTGATGGCTGGCGCCATCGTGGCGCCATTCCCCAACAAACACACTTTCACATCAACTACACCAAATCAGATAAATATTCTGCTAGATACAAAGGTCCTCCGACGAAACAAGGGACCAGTTTGTCTTCCATCACGGCATGGCACCATGGCACCATGGCACCATGGCACCTAAATGCTTGTGGAGGAAGAGTCTCTTCACTTTCCAGGCGGCGAGCCCACGCGTCAGCCCAACGGGATTTTCTCTTGTTCCCTGTTGGTTGTCGAGGCGCCGAGCTCAAGTGACGAATTGTCAAGTAAAGAACTCTTTACTTGCGGAGTCCATTACGGCCCAGACGCGACTTCAAGAGCTGTCGGGAAAGCAACTGGATTCGTTGTCTGAGGGTGTTCTCATTGGCGTATTGGCTCTGGCTGCGCGCTGCGCGGAACAGAAGCCGTTCCATCTTCATGGAGAGCCGCAGGGTTTTGTCCTGCCAGTTGAAATTCTCTGGGATCTCGGTCAGCACGGCGTGGGGGCAGTGAGTGCGCAGCATGCGCTCAATCAAGACGACCATGCGCGAACGAATGCGGCGCAGATCGTCGGCTTCTCCCCAGTGACTTGCTGTCATCGGTCGGACGGTGGTTCCGGTCCTAGTGGCGGCCGCCAGCGAGTAGAGTGGGGATGGCTTGTACTCTTGGGCAAAATCGGAGTCAGGCATGGGCTTCATCATGGCACAAATAGGCATTTGCTCTGTGGAAAGGTCGGGATCAATTCTATATGTTTGACTGTCGGGGTTTGTCGATGGAAGCAAATCGGGAAGTAAGCCCAAGTGATGGCCGAGTGCTCAAACCAGCTGAAGCTGCTCCCAAACAGTGTGCCACCACGAGACGGGTTAAAAGACACGGCCGTCCCTTTGAGGTAAAGCAACGATCTTGTTCTTTTGTAATCGGAGCCTTTTCCAACCCAGCTGCAAAGTCAAGTGTCTGCTATAGAACTGCAGCAAACACCAGGGCCCAATAGAAACGTCCAGTCCAAAGTTGGAGCTTACTGCTGGAGTTGCTTTTCGGAACGGTTCGCTTTCCTTCTAGCAACAAAGCAGCAACAAGACATCTTTGAAGCGGAAAGGGGACTGGGGGTGGCAGAGAGACGCAAAGCCAACGATGGAAATGGAAAGAACAGCAAAGAACAGCAGCAGAAGCGCTTTATGACAAAGCCAAAAGTGTGCCCTTGTCACACCCTCGACCCGCCATGGCAAGGAGGTCAAGAGCGGGGACGGGGTCGCGCAGACACGAGTGTAGGCCGCTGGTTGGACTGGTGTTTGTCAGCGCAGATGTTGTGAGTGCAGTGGGTGGGCGTCGCAACAAGAACGTCTTGGAATGCATTGCCAACGCCACACCCAATTTGCCTGAGCAAAGACAAGAGAGTGAGAGCAAGCAAGGAAGGAAAAGGAACTCCGGGTGGGCGCTTGGGAGGAAAAGCGCATTGTGATGGTGCAGATGATGGTCATGCATGCCGCCTGTATCGCAACAGCACGGCGAAAAGAAGGGAATGCCCCGGGTTCCAGCCAATGGCACCTGTGCCAGCAACATTTGCAGTTCAAGTCCACATGGCACAGGGCGCCGTGGTCAGTGGCAGTTTGCCTCACCCATTCAGAGAGCGAGCGAGAGAGAAAAAAGCAGACGAACACAGAAGACAAATGAAAGAAGAAACGCCGCGCCAGGTGGAGGTGGGTTTCGTGTCTTTTGTGCCATTTCTTTCATTGCATTTCTTGCCACGTAAGGAGCAGAGCGGCTAGGGACCCAATCGACTCTGAAACTCGCGAGTGAAGAAGCGCATGCACTCACTCCACTGCAAAGACATGGTGGCGCGTTTCTTGTGTCAGTTGAAATCCTATGCCCCAACAAACACAACACATGGCGCCACACCATTCCATGCTGGCACCATGCTGGCACATGGGGGAAGCTTGTTCTGCTGTCAAGTCTGGGTTTGGTGCCATGGCATGGATGGCTGGATGATATCGATCTCTCTATCCAGGCCCGTCCATTGGTCGATCAAAAACTTGGAGGCGGCCCTGCACAGAACAGAACAGAACACAGATGAACTGTTGAGGGCGGCTTTGCTGCTGTTGCTGATGGGCCAGGTGGAGTGGCGGTGGCATTGGGTCGTGCTCAAAGCGAATTCCGACGAAGAAACTCTTTTCTTCTTTCGGCGCTTGCGTGTCTTTGATGCGGTGCCATGGCACGGAAGTGGTCGGTTTCTTCTTCAGTTGGTTTCCTATTGTTTCCGTCCAGGTCGGCAGGCGGTATACTTTTTGCAAGTGAAACCATCACGACTGGCTTGCAGTTGAAGGCTACAAAAGCATCCCAAAGCGGCAAAGGGGTGCGCTGGCGCCCTGTCGCACACGTTTTAAAAAGAAACCAGCACAGGCCAAGGTCGGGTGCTTGTCTTTAGCGCGATGTTGCTGTCTCAAAAAATCGAACCATTTCCATGCAACTTCAAACGGAGATGATCTGTCAAATTCAGTTGGACACTGTGAATCTGTTTTGAAAGGGTGTTGCCCAGAAACCACCACACCTCTCCAATTCAATACTCTATGGCAACAAATGACCTTAGCAAAAGCATAGTGAGCTATTGCCTGACCCGCCTGGTTGTTATTAAACAGTAACCATCACTCTGAGATGGCATCATGTCAAAAGAAATCGGATGGGCAGGCACGGCAACTTGCCAAGCCAGCCAATCAGCACGTCAACTCCCGAATGACGAGGCCAACGTGAACAGATATGATATCGGTGGAGCCACCAGGGAGCAAATGGGTGTTGTCATGAGTGCTGTTCATGGCTGTTTTGCTCTGGTTTCGTATCCTAAATCCTAACTTATCGTGCCTAACTGGATTCCTATCCTGACTGCTGCTTCTGCTGCCAATTGCTTGTGTCAGCGAAACAATCCAAAACGTCGCGGAGAAAACTTGCTGAGATCCAGTTGCGGTTTGAGGCCGCTGATCTCGTCGGCCAGCAACGCACCGGCACCAAACGCAAAGGTCCACCCTTTGGAGCCATGGCCGGCGTTGACAAACAGATTGCAGAGTTTGGTGCGTCCAATCAGCGGCACGTCGTCGGCCGTCACAGGCCGCCAGCACACGTGCTGCACCAGCCTGTCCGTGTCCAGATACCCGTCGGGAAACAGTGACTGGGCCTGCAGCAGCAGCCACTCAAAGCGTTTGGACGACTCCATGCGTTTGCCAAAGTCCACGCCACCCGAGATGCGCAGGGTGTTGCCCAACGGGGACACCAGCACTCTGCCATTGGCGTAAATGTTGTGGGTCGGCGCCACAAACGGCTCACTCACGGGCACCGACAGCACGTAGCCTTTGACCGGGTAAATCGGTAACTTGATGCCCGCACGCTTGACCAACGGTGCCGTGGCGTTGCCCAATGCCAACACAAAGTCGTCCGCCTCAATCAACGAACCCGAAGTCGTCTGCAACGCAAACACGCGGTTGCCCACGGGCAGAATCTCGTGGATCTCGGTCTTGAAGCGGAACAATACGCCTTCTTTGCGCAACAACTCGTGCAACGCGACGCACATCTTGTGGACATCTCCTGCAGCGCATTCATTGGATGAGGTCGAATGCTTTCAAGAGACCAATGCATGACGCACAAAGCACTCACCGTTGGTTCCTGTGGGAGAAAACAGTGCTCCAGGTGCATACACTTCTCGTCGCAGTGACGGCTCCAGACTGACGGCCTGCTGTAGATCCAAAGTCTCATGCGGCACGCGCAGCTCATCCAGATGCTTGACACGATCGCTGCCCAGCACCATTTGCATCTGTCGCTCGTTGTCAAACACCTCAATGGTGCCCGTAGCCGTCTGGTCCATGCTCAGCGCGTCATGGCCATACAGTTGCTGCAATTCGCGCAATTTGTCCATGCTGTAAAAGCCCAACTGGCGAATCACCCGACCATTGTTGTTGGCGCGCTTGCTGCCGCTGTTGAGCAGGAAATGGTACCCCCACGTCCAAAAGCGCGGGTCGCGCAGGGCGTTGAACTCGATTTTCATGGGCTTTTGGTTGAAAAACTTGAGCGTTCGAGTAGAAAATGGCGGGGCAGCACTGGGTTGTTGGGCCTTGGCGGAAGCCGACGGAAGCGGCGCTTCCTCGTCGTGGCTCGCGGCGCAGGCCGGCGGGCCACCCATCACCTCAATGGAGCTATTGTCTTCTCGGTGGAGGCGATGAAGCGATTGGGAAACACTCGCATCCGCTGAAGTGCCACCAGCATTGTTGCCTTTGGCAGCAGCCAGCGACTCGTAGGTGGATACACCGTTGTAACTCGCTCGAATGCGCGTCAACATGCTCAGGTCGGCCCACGAGCCGTACATGGAAGGATCCAAAAACGCACCGTTGCAGAGACTCACTTGAGTGCCCACGCTGGCTTCTTTGTCCACGCAGACCACTTCATGGCCCTGTTTGACCAAGTAATAACAAGTGGTCAAGCCGACAATGCCCGCACCACACACTACCACGCGTTTCGGCTGCACCGCGCGGTTGGGCGGCTCAAGTTTGATCCCTGCAAAGCCCCGATTGCAGCTTGCGGTGGTGGAGACTGTGGAAGCTGTTTCTGGGGCAGGTGGCACTGGCGCCAATAGTTTGGTGGAGATTGTGTCGGGTCGTTTGCCTGACGGAGCCGTTGCTGCTGCTGGTGTATCGGTGGTGGAGCGAGCGGATCCAGTCTCACTCACGCGTTGCACACTGACGACATGGTCTTTGAGGTGGTCGGGCACAGCATCCACGCTCACAAGACCACCATCAAGACCACTGCTTGTGGCATTCCCAGTGGGCTCCTGCTGCGGTGGTGGCTGTTGCTGCAGCAAAGTCGAAGTGTATGCCGTCGAAGCGCTGGACGACGTCCCGTGACCGATGGTGTCGACCACCAACGTGGGCTTTGCAGCAGCTTTCTCAGGAAGTCGGGGCAAAGCGCAAGACAACGATGTAGAAGAAGCCCAAGAACAAGCGGTCGACGCCAACGTGGTCGATGATTTGGTAATGCTCTCGGTCTGGGACATGAGCTGCTCGGGTTGGTTGCTTGATCTGCCTGTTGGAGACGGCGCTGGACTCGCGGCGGACCCTTGTTCAAGAGCCTTTGACAGCGCGGATGCACCGACAGCCTCGCAAGCGAGCGTTTCGCTCTGTTTGCACTCGTTTTCCTCCATTTTCCGCATTGACTGGAGCTTTCGCGCAAGCCAACAACTCCAAACGACCTGAAGCGCCGCCTGTTTTGCTTTTGGCTTTGGTGTTCTTTTCGATGCGACAACAATGGACTGAGTCAAAGAGCCAGCTGGCAGGTCGGCAATACCTCTCCAATTCGATATTCGGGCAAATACCATCGTTTTCTATACTGACTGCTGCGCCTGCAAGCCTAACCAGCCACTCTCTCTAACAATAATCAGCAAATCCAACAGCAGGAGCAGCCAGACAGCCAGAATGCCGCAAGAAGAATGTTCCATCAACAAGGAGAGAAGCTTGCATTGGGCTGTTCTGGTCAGCTACGACTCGACACGACACACAGAGGTTATTCACCTCGCGACTATTTCTTGGGGTTTCCGCCCAAATCCATCCAACTGACCTAAAAAAAGACTTCCTGTGAAACTTGATAGCCACCTCAGACTTGTTCAAGCGTTACTTACTGGCCTTCACTGGCGCAACTTGCTGTGCAAGAGATCAAAGGACAAAAATGGTGGCTGAGAAGGATAAGAATGGAACCCAACAACAGCAGTGACTCACACTTTGGCTTTCGTGGCCATAGCTTCAGCACAACGTCATTGGATAAGAGATGCCACAATTTACTATTCTAGCCAAAGAGTGGGCTGAGCCTGCTCAGATGGCCATGATCTTTGCAAATCTAGACATCTTAAACCTAACTTAGTATCTGTCGCCTTTTCCACACTCATATAACAACACCAAAAAGGATAGGACGAGTTAAACCCTCACACTTCAACATCCACAACACTAATGATGCATGCAGTCTCTAAACTAAACCGACTTGACCAGCATCCACGGATGCGACGGAAAGACCCGCGCAAACAGACTCACAAAGAACTCGTCCTGGTCCGCCAGACTTCGCTTGGGGTTCTTGATGAACTCGACGATGCCTTCCATGCGTTTGCTCAGCTGCAGACAGTCTTTGGAGGCCAGCAATTGCTCCAAGTGCTTGAGGTGCTTCTCCGAGGTGCGTGTGATCTTCAACGGAATCCGATCATCCACCCGCAACGACACGCTGGCCCGCGTTTGTAGCCGCACAAACACGCCAATCGCCAGGCAGCACACGTGGAATTCCATCGAGTACTTGAGCGAACCACCCATGCCGATCGCCTTCATAATACCCTGGTTCTTCCGGGAATTGCCCAGTTTGAACAAGTTGTTACACAGGTCTCGAAGCATTTGCTTTTTGGTGGCTTCAGGCAAGAGATGGACCAGCGTCTTGCAGATGAAATTGGTCATTTCGGCCGCGAAAAACAGCACCTTGAGCTCGCCGACCGTACTGCCCGGGTAGATCTCCAGGTCGTTCATCCAATGCATCACCCGCGACAGCACCCCCAGGACAAAGCTCTCATTCAGCGAGGGTACGCGACAGACTTGCTGCACAAACAACACTTGCAGAGTCATCATGTTGCCACTGGCCAGACAACAAGTCTCGAATTCGTCTTCACTGAGCTCAGGGATCTTGAGTTTCGCGGCCACATCCTCCCAGGACCCACTGCGATGCTCAATGATCCACTTCTCAATGCACCGCTCCGTCACCATACTCATCACTTGAACCGATGCCACGGCACGACCACAGGCGCCTAAACATGCCAATTCACTTCCACGGAACGCCATGAAACTCCACAGCACTCGGCTCAAGCAATTGCCAATGCAATCACTGGTGCTTTGCAACCAGCTCTGGTCGTTCGTGGAATCCTCCAGAGATTGGGTGGACTCGTGAAGACGATGGTGCTTGCGGTCATTCTTTTGCAGGTTGGTAAAGTCGCGCAGCAACGAATCAATGTCGACTGCCACCACGTTGCCGCATTTGGTCCAATTCGCGCACAGATTGCTGGTGGTCATGTTCAGAATGAAATCTTCTTGTTTGAGGTACTTTTCCACAAACGGCAGGTTGCAAAAGCGCAAGACTTCCGTCAAAAAGGCCGTCAAATCCTCTTCTTTGATGTGCTTCAAACGGTCGTCCAGGGTCGGATCCAGTGCACCCGAGACCGATGCCGACATGGAATTCGTGGATGAATGCTGCAATCGTCGAAATGCCTGCACGATCTCATCGAGCTTTTCAAAAAAGATGCTGCAACTCGCTGCATAGAGCACCAGACTCCACGCCTGTTGGTCTCGTGACTGGTGCAATACCTTGTGCTCACTCTCAAAGATGGAATGGATCAGACGAAACACGCCATTCATTCGATCAAAGATCGCACCAAGATCCAGTTGGTCGTTTTGTAGGGTCGCCAT
This sequence comes from Paralagenidium karlingii, assembly GCA_027475765.1. Lineage (NCBI taxonomy): Eukaryota > Oomycota > Peronosporomycetes > Paralagenidium > Paralagenidium karlingii. Next base: position 72,893 of record JAMFLO010000096.1, on the reverse strand, counting down.
TTGATTCAAAAACCGCAGCGTCAGCTGGATCCTTGTGAAGGCATCCTGTGTCATCACGATTCGAGAGTGTTTGGCCATCGTGTACGGCTCCTGAAGCTTTTCCAGACAGAAATGCCGCAAGAAATTCTCCCAATCGCCGCGTTTCATGTTGTATTTCCGCCAGAAGTCTTGTTGCTGCTTCAGAAAGTTGACAAAGTACGGTGGCAACGAATGGCTCATGGACGCGTTGGTCCCATAGCGATCGTTGTGTTGCGCAAACGCCTGGAAATGTGACACATCCAGCACCAAATCAACGCAGAGCTTGGCGAATTCGACAAGAAACACAGAGCGAACGGCGTCGGTCTGCTGGTTGAGCCACGCCTCCGTGTGCGACCACGTCATTCGACACAAAATGTCTCGCACCAGCCACGACACGAATGGATACGACGAACAAGTCGGCACCTCACTGGAAGAACCCGCTGAGGAGTGTCGTTTCGGCTCGGTGGCTCCCGACGCTGTGGAGGCCAAGGAATCCACAGCTTGGCTTTCAGCTTGCATCATATCTCTCATTTGTTGAACAATCTCCAAAGTGAGACGCCATTCCTCCCAATTGATTCTCGTCAAGGACTGGTGAAACTGTTTGCAGACATGCGCTGGGGCACGTGGAATCAACGAATTCAGATAGAAACTCCATATCAGATCCAATCGATTCGCATGGCCATCCTTGCCACTTGCATCTTTCAAAAACTCACAGCACACCACCACAAATGCCGAGCAGATTGCATTTCCTGTGGCCAACGAATCATTCTTTGGCCACACTGTACTGATACTGGAGGCTTCCGTGTTCGTTGCTGGCTGATACAACGTGGAAAGCAACGGTTCAAATGCCTTGGTGATCAGATTCCACTGCGTCTCGTGCTCTTCCTTGAGCTGAGTCGACGAAACACGAACTATTACCAAAAGTAGATCCAGCATCTTCTTCAAGACACCGAGCTGATGCCAGTAGACAAGTGGGTACTTCATTTCGTCATTGGAAGGCACTTGGTTGGGCCCCGACGGGGACGAAGAGGTCTGCACAATGCTCTGCCATCGCAAGGAGGACACATGGGAGCTCAAGAAATCCACCAGCGCTTCAATCTGAATCATGGGAAGCTTTTGCCACTTGTCCTGTGGAATGGCAACGATCACATCCCACAGCAGTCCATGAACGACCCGCGGAATGGTCAAATTCGATCCGCTGCTCATTGATGAAACTGGTTCACTAACGTGATAGTCATCGTATGCACCAACCAGTGAATGAACAGTTTTCTCAATATGATCCTCCAGATGTGCCTGGCATATCACAGAGATGTCATGCACGTGCACTCGCAGCACCTCCACGGACAATTTCGCACGATCATCCTCAGTCACAAGCCGCGGATCTGCCGGAAAATCTTCACAAAGCTCGTTCAGAATCAAAGTGAGCACCGTTTCGCGGTCAAAGACACTTGGCACAGGTTTTGTGCACGCCAGCCAACTTCGAAAATCGAACCGCTTGAGCAGAAACAGTCGTTGGTCGGTGGTGAGTTTGGCCACGCAACTTGCGTTGAAGAGCTTCGAGAACATCTCCACAAACCGACTTGGCGCACTGGACGGAACAAAGCATTCACTCAACGTATTGATGCGATTGGGGTCGTCCAGCATCAGCTGCAGCAGAGTGCATGTTTCGCGTTCGTCAACACACACAAACGTCGTGCCGAGGCGTTTGATCCCATAAAACAGCAATTCCCGAAGAGGCACCACCATACGCACCAACTTGGAATCCAGTTCGGTCAGCAAATGGAACCATTCCAAACCTTTTTCATGGACACGATTCAGTTTCCGTTCGAGGCTGTCGTCGTCTTGTAAGGTAGCTTTCTTCCCGTCGGATGCACTGGATTCCACATCTTTCTCATCAGTTTCATTCGAATCCCCTTTTGCATCCAGCTGTGTGGCTTTTGGTGCCTCATCGGCCAAAGCTTTTTCGTGGTTGATCCGCTGGTGTTCCAAATGCAGTAGATGAACGATTCGCTCCATCAGCAGCATCTGCATGCAGAGTACCATCCCATCACCGTCCAACTGCAAGAAATCTTCAATTCGAACTGGTTGGTGGCCGATTGAAGAAGAATCAGGGTCACCGACCCCATCGTCAAAATGGCTCTCATCTACAAGCCGGTCCAAGGATCCCATCAAGGTTGAGCTACTGTATTCCATGGATCGAAGATCACATCGTTCGCTTTGCTTCAGAATCGTCTTGATCGATTCATTGAGCGTCTTGTCCATCGTCCACTCGGCAAATTCAAACTTGAACACCGCTGGCTTCTTGCAATTCGAACCCTCGATGCAGCTCTTGCTTTGCGTGACCACCCGATCTTTGCTCTGGTACAACTGCGTCACGTGGTCGACCAGATCGGCATCCATTGCGACCAGAATGGACAAATTCTCGGAGAACTTGATGGCAATGTTCTTGAGCGCATGCTTGTTCAGCACAATAGATGTCGACACCACACAGCTGCTTGCTTTCGTGTCAATGGTGACATGCGGCAATGAAGTCAACTCCATTCTCAAGGTTCGACAGCTTCGAAATGATAATGGTTCAACATCTTTGCCAGTATAGCCTGGTGGGACGGTCACCAGAAAACTGCTGTGTCGTCGCAAAGTCTCCAAACCCTCCACAAGCGTAAACCCGTCCACATCTGCCAGATCTCCGCTCGAGTGTTGACTCGCCAACACGCCATTCTTGACAACAGCACTGACGTTCGCAAGTGACTCCACTTCCCAATTGCACAATTCAGTCCATAATCGCATTTGGCGCCACTCAAATTGGTCATTAGGGGTGTTCAATAGTAAATCACTCAATAGAAGCACTTCCTTGAGACGTTCCACCTCAAAATGGCGTGGAAGCGTCAACAATTGATCTTCTTCGAGCCACTTGTTGGGGTTCTTTTCTTCAATCCAGGCATCCATTGCAGTATACACTTGTGTCAGCGTCACGAATTGTCGGTACAACTGTTCTTTTTTCGGGCTGTTGACACTCGAGGCCACGCTTGTCAGCGCGACTTGAGCTTGAGCAGAGCAAAAGTGGCTCATTCGTCGCAATTTCTCCTGCAAATTCTTTTTCAAGTGCACTCGTTTAGGCTTCTGGCTCTTGTGTCGATCCAAGAAGTAATGGCCAAACACTTTTGTGCCGCCGTTGCAAGCAAAGTACAACGCAAACAGCACTTGCCAAAACAGAATCTGATACTTTTCTCGTTCATCAAGCCCCAGACAAAACTCACACCAGCGATAAAACTTGTACTCGGACAACGAGTCAAAGCTCAGATGGCCGAATGCAATGCTTTTACCCACCGACATGGTTCCGAGTTGGAAACCTGCCGATTCCAGCTCTTTGGCCAGTTTGCCCTGGGTTCTCTTCATTTTTTCAATCTTCTTCATGGTTTTCGGTTCGTACTTGATCATGACTTGGCCCAAAGCCATCAACAACGGACGTTCTAGGCGCGTCTCGATCAAGAGACACCAAAACGCGAGCATCGGGCATCCGTCAACAAACTGCGCAACGTCGAATCCTCCGCCGAACAACGAATTGGACTCAACCACAGGCAAAAACGATAGCACCGTCGGAAGTTCCTCTTTGATCTGTGTTTTTCGGAAGTGATTCTGCACTTGCAAGCACAGACACTTGTATTTGACTGACAAGATGTCGACCAAATCAAACACAAAGCAGTGCTGTTCAAACGCTTTGGTGATCAGCGTGTCCACAACCACGCGAAAACCATGATTCTCATTCCAGAAAGGCACCTCAATCAGGCTCTTCAACAGGAATCGCATCACATGAGGTAGATACTTCCGTTCGCCCTCAAAGCACTGGCCGACTGTTCTGCAAAGTGCTCTTGCAGACTTGGAAATCTCTTTGCGATTGCCGCCTGTCAGCACACTGGAGAATGAACTCTTACGAATCGCCGAGACCATAGTGTTGACATTGTTCTGCCCTCTCAGCGTCGATGAAAGCCACTGAAATGCACCATTCACAAGCGCCGAGGTGTGGTGCATAGCTGATGCACCATTCGAATTCCCATTCCCAGCAATGCAGTACTCTTCCACAAGCGTCGGCCATACCAGGGGATGAACAAAACGACTTGTTTCAAACACGACTTGAAGTTTGTCCATGATCGCTTTCTTCGTCATGCTTTCATTCTCGAACCCACCAGCAATAACTCCTCGCTGGAGCACTTCTTCCATTTGGATACTCTCAGCGGCCGTCAGATATGCAAGTCTGTACAATTCGTGGATGAACTCAATCAACCGGGCTGATGAAAAGGATTCCAGCGTGGAAACAAAAGCCTGAGTTTGTTGCGAAAACGACAATGAGGTCAACGCTGAAATCGCACTTGATGAAGCGGCGTCTTCGCCCGAGGAAACCACCGCTGGAGACGACAACAAAGTCTGGTGCATTTGGGCCGCCAATGCTGGCACCACGTTGCGAACCACAGAGATGGTCGCTTCAAACAGCCCATTTCGTAAGAGCACAACCAAGGGCTCCCAGCGATCCAGTCGGTTCCCAAAAAGAAAATCCGTCATTTGGCACACCACAAAGCACACAATCGGATGATTCTCAATCCACAGAGGTGCTTGGTTGTGTTCATCTTCTTCAATCGTCAGCGATTTTTCATACGTCGATGGATCCATCATGGGTGCTCCACTTGCTGATGCAAAGTGCACGCCAGTAGTCTCACGAGCAGTACTTCGTTGTTCGTCTTCATCGGATTCATCGGGAAACCCGTCTACCAAAAATTGGGGCATTTCATTCTCATAAAACTTGATTTTGGATGAAGACTTGCTTGAAAACCATCGCCGCAAAGTCAATGCCTGTTTGCCACGGTCTTTGTCCAGCGAAATAAGCCGCAAAAGCGGCCTCTTGGAGTCAAAGTCATAAAACTTGAGTTTGAGGACCATTTTCCAGCACCAGTTCACAAATACTTCGGTCGACGTTTCAAGAAACAGCATCTTCTTGATGCCGTCACTCGAAGAAATCATCATTTGTTGCTGTTCCATTTGCTTCTGCTTGGTCTCCTGCAAAACAACCGCTTCAGCGAGAATGATCGCCACTTGACGATGCAACTGCGCTGGCAAAAACGGTCTCTTGTTCGCAAAATCATAATCCCAATTGATCCGTTCCATGAGAAATCGTGCCAACTGATGACGCACATCGTGCATATTCTCCAACACAAGCCATTCTTGCAGATTAACCAGATCAACGCTGGTAGGCAGCCATCGATTGATAGGAACAGTCTCGAACAACTCAAGCCATTCACGGCTGCTTTCATGATAAGCAAACACCAAGGAGATCAACTGGGAGATCACGTGAGGGTGAGACAGGCAAATCGTACTGATCGGCAAAGCCATCAGGGGAATTGGATGGGAACCGCTCGGCGTGTTGTTCTGAATAAAGTGACGCAGTTTCTCATGAGCCGCCACCACCGTAAACGTCGCAACAAATAGTTCATGGACCACAACGGCGATCAAATCCTTGTGCTCAAATTGCTGCAGCGAGCAAGAAGCCGCGAGAGAAGCCATTGCATGAAACAAGTCCATTGAGCTTTCAGGACTGTCCTGCACACGTTGATGGAATTTCTTGCGATACAACGGAGAAGTGTTCATAAACCTCGTCCACGCACTCTGATTTTTCAACTCACCAGGAACTTGAGCCACACCAAAGAACAAACCGAAGGCGTCCCACCGTGCGCTTGCAGTCAATCCAGTGAATGGAAGCTTTGAAAATGTTTTCCAGACCACAGAAGTGTTGATTTCGTCACAAAGTAGACCTTTCAGGCATGTTAGAAACAGTTGGTCAAACAGAGTCGGGTAGTTCATGGTGCCAATTGGCATGCGACTCGCGCACACCAACAAATCACTGAGCAGAATGGCAATCTGGTATGAAAAGCAGTCAAACTCCTGGAACCGCGTCAACGCTGCCGTCAGCTCTAATCCAATCGTCAACGCACGACTGAATCCCTTTTTCAAGTTCATGACACAGCAATTGAACACTTGCTCGAATGCGAATTTGTTGGGAAACTGATTCAACAGCGCCATAAAATCCGTATCGGATAAGTATATCCGATCCAGCATCTCTGGGTTTTCCAAAAGAACCCATTCAGCACTCCCATTGGTTCCAATGGCGACTTTGGAAGGACTTGCCCGTCTACCATTCCTACTTCCGTTCATTTGAAATAGTCGTTTCATGGTACTTGCTGCATTACCGTTTGGAATGCCATTTGGAGCGGCGTTTGCTTGACCGAGTCCACTTCCGATGCGAATCACTCGTGCCAACTGACGCAGCTTCTCGGGGTGGAACACCAAGTGCAACATGGCGATATAATGATCGACAATCTCTTCGTTCCAGCTCCGGACGACCGTCCCATCTTTTGACAACATTGCTTTTGGGAACTGTAGAAATCGCAACAGCCACGCTCGTTCGTCTTGTCCGATGCGCGGCAGATACAACAAATGCATCAATAAATAGGGGGTGGTCGTCAGGCTCTTTAGGTTCAATAGTCTCTCCAGACACAGCGAGGTCCACTTCTTCAGTGCAATTCGAAATTGCAGCACACTACTAAACCATTCGGTCGACGCAAAATTGATCGTGGAGGGCGGAATAAATAAAACAATCTCACAATTTTCACACAACTTGCAGTTTTCGTTGGGTTCCAGCGGAGCATTCAGCTGGTTACACGCAAAACACTTGAGCCGTCTCTCTTTGGCATTCAACGCATTGGTGCCACCACCGTTGACATTTGAGCCGCTACCAATCGTGATCTCTCCTCGACAGAAAGAACTCGGTACTCGACTTCCGTAAAAGAAGCTTTTTTCGGCCATGGTAACTTGTTTCTCGAAAAACAACAGAACATCAATGCAATACTTCAGATGATTCACCACATCAATCAACCCTTCGTCGTTCAGGGTGTCATGAAAACTCGCATCCAGGTGCGCAATCTCGTGGTCGTCGAAAGGTTGGTCGTCTCGACGATGCCATCGAAGCTTTGTGATGAACGCTGTCAGTAAAGGATCATTCATGACACTCTCGAGATACTGCTCCACTTGGAAATATGCCATCGCACGGTCATACGTATGCAGTGAAGCCTGCATAGTACGCAATTGTCGGTTTTTTTCCAAGTGGTTTTTGAGTCTCTCCATCTGCGAAGACTCCAACTTGGCAGTTTGAAACTCGAGCGTCTGGTCCATTGCCACATGATCGCCGCATTTCTTGGTCAAACACAATCTTTTCTTCTCTAAACTCCACGTTTTGGCCAAAATATCCTCAATCTCCTGCTTTTTCGCATGCAACGAACTCGAAGCGATGCGAACCAGGTACTCCGCAAACAGATACTTTTCCAGACGCATGAATAGTTCTCCTTTTTGGGACGCAATGTGACGCATTTTGGTCTCCTGACGCATCTGCCGGGCTTCCGAATGCATCATGTTGATCTCATAGTTCACGTGAGGCTCGAGCTTGATGAGGACCTGAGGTGGACCAACCGCAGCAGTTGCTGCTGCCTTTGCCTTCGCCTTCACTGCAGCCGCTTCATTGGCATCTCCATCAATCACTCGAGAGTCTTGCCGTGATGATACCCTTACGGGTTGGCGCTCCACTTCAGGAACAGTCGGGTACAGACGCTTGGTCTCAGGCACTTTCATCTTGGCAAACGAACTTCGCACTTTGGACGCGACTTTCTCCGATGATATATGAGCGACCTTTTCCACTGCAGTAGCGGCAATTTTTGCCGCTACCGTTGTCGCGATTGTCGCTGCAGCCGTTTTGGTGGCCGCACTAGCCTCAACCGTTCGAGATGCCGCTGTTGTGATTGATGAAGACTCTTCTGCTTCCACAGAGGTAGATTCCTCGGTAGCGTCTTTACTCCGACTGCTTGATTCATTCTCACCCGCTGATTCCGCCACTTCTTGGTTCTCTAGCTGTGTCTCAGCTCCCAGTGTACGACCTTCCTGATGGTGCTTTCCCTGCTCTTCTTTTGCTTCCAGCTCCTTTGCTTCTTCGCGAAGTTTGACAGCCGATCGAGGAGACAACGACGGAGCTGAGGCCTCCATGGCCTCATTCATCATCGCCACGTCCATGTTCATTGGAGTTGATGGTGCCGAAGCAATCTCTTTCATGCTTCCCAGCAAATCCTCTTCCATAGGAGGCGGAGCCGAAGCCTCGGATTCACTCAACGAAAAGCCAGACAACCCCAAGGGACTCTGATGACGGAAATTCAAAGGCAGCAAATGTGGGGACAGTCCATCGGGTGAATTTGGTTCCGGAAGTGACGCCATGGCCGTCAACTGTCCCACACGAGTGATCTGTCTTCGTCTTGCTTCCATTTTGCTGATTGCAGGCTCTTCGGGGTTTGGAATCCGCGCTTGAGCCTCTGCCACGAGCAATTTGCTGTCGGGGTGGTGCTGCATCGTCATTTCTTGTCCTTCTGGGACGGCTTCCAGAAACGGCGACACCATCACGGGCTCTTCCGCACAGGTTTCAGGGCTAGCAGTCATTGTCGACGATGAAGCTGAAAAATTGGAGGATTGTGCCACCAGAGAAGGAGAGTTTGCGTCCACCATGTGGAAAGAAGCTTCATGGAGCTGCTCTAGATCCTGTTGCTCGTTCGCGGCATGGTCCAGCGACTGCATCTGATGCTGATCCTCCGTTGCAGTTGCATGTTGGATCGGAATCTCACAACCAACGGCCAGTTCTCCTTGTCGGACGAAGCCGTTGGTCACTTGCATCTCGGTCGGCCTTTCTCGTTGTCGTGGTTGAGGCTCGTCTTCTCGAGCGAAAACCCCACCGTTCTGGATCAACTCGTCCTCGTGCTCTTCATCAAAGAGCTGACTGAGTTCTTGGCCATGAGCCTCAACGTTCAATTGCGTGGTCGTCGCCATGCCCACTGTGTCATTGGCCGAAGCAGCAGCATTCACGCCTGCGTCATCGACACGGGTGGGGCTTGGCGCCTTGGGCGGACTGGCCGCATTTGCTTTGCGCTTGGATTTCCTCTTTTTGGGTCGCACGGCTTCCATGGTTCCCACGGCAGAAGACTCTTCCGCTTGTCTGTTGGCTTCTCAAATGGTCTGCGGCCCGTCCGAAGGCTGCTACTTGCGTTGGGTTGCTTTCTTCCGCGGTCTTCTTCTTCTTCGACTGCTTCTTCTTCTGGGTTTCCTTTCTCCTTGATAGTAAGGCAAAAAGCTTCTTCAAACAGAGGTTTTCTTTGACGGTTGCACCAACGAGACACAGATCAAACCGAACTCAACGTTGCACGAAGGTTGCTTGACACATCATTTTGCGAGGGTATCAGTTACACCGCATCTTAACCTTTCGTCGAGGAAGAATCTTCAATCGCGGTGATACCCAAACGAAGACGAAGACGAAGACGATGGGTCGTTGGATGGTATTGTTGGTATTGTTGCAGCTGCTCGGCCAAGCAAGCACTCTTCGACGAGTGGATCAAGACACAGATGAGAGGGGATCCAGTGCGGCCGTTTTCTCGTACGAGGAAGAGAGTCTTCTGCGTGCCCAGCAGGGCGAAAAGATAGAAGATCTGGTCAAGGGGTTTCCAGGCAAGACCCTGACTGATATACGACGCCGCTGCCTTGAATTGGGACTGCGCTGCGGCGACAACATTGAAGCACCGCCCAAAGATTCGGAGCGATGGAAACGACGAGTGAGTCGTCGAATCACTGATTTGTGATTGAGCCTAATAATCCCATAGCAATCTTCACTATAAACAGAGCGCTGGTGGCTTGGTGGTACTCCTGCTGCTCACTGTATTTGCCAAACTGAAAGTTGTTGCCTGGTTGCTGCTGTCTCGGTTCGTCTTCTTGCGCAGCTGAAAAGCGAGATTTGTCTGTGACACTCAACCATTTCAGAACAGTGGACAGATTGAATTGTATTTGGGTCGGTTTCTCTGAGTTGTGTGTGCAGCCTGTGCACGCAGATGTTGTGTGACTTGGATAATATGCGCGTGTCAGTTGGATCAAACATGCACATTGACAAAAAGTAACCTGAGGTCATCAAAAGCAGAAGCTCAGCTCAATGTGAAATGAACAACCGAGAGACAACGCCAAGAGGACGGCACCAGAAACAACTCGACAAAATGAATTCTCTCTTGTGTGACTTTCGCGTTCCGTTGGTTTTATTTTGAGTTTCGACTGGTTTTTTTAATGACGAGAAAGGTGAAAACAAAACATGGCGCGAGAGCATTTAAACAAACCTACGAACAAACTAGTCTACTGTGGAGCCCCTTCTTGCAGTCCAAAGTTGGTCCGCCGAATTCATCCAAACACCAAACCGACCCAGATCCCAACCCATTCAGACCAAAAGCAGACCGAAAAAGGAGCTTCCCTATTGTACCGGAGCTAAAGCAAATCATCATTCATCCCCGAAGAAGCGAAAAGAAGAAAACCAAACACGACGAAACCCATCGCCCACAAGCCCAAAATTGTTGATCTGCTCACGAGTCACCATATTCCATTCATCACCAACATCACACGTCATTTCATTCTCGTAGTTGTTGCCGTTGACACTTTTTTTCTTGGTCGCAATTTTGGGCTTGCCTTACAAGCGAGGGCTGCCACTTCCAGTGGAAGCGGTCCTCACAGCTCCACACATGGGAATGGTGCACTCGGTCGAATTGCAACTCTTGACGTGGGATGCCACAATGCCCTTCCACAATTGACACGCTCCACATTTCTCCGAGTCATGCTCTTTCTTCTGCTTCATAGCTTCCACATGCAGCGTCACTTTCTTGATGAAACCGCGAGTCGAAATGCACAGAGGGTTCTTGCAGCCATGGCGGCATTTGGACACGTGGTCCAATCCCCGAATGACGGACTGGATCTTGGCGTTGGGCACTGAGGCTGAACGCTCAACCTTTGAATTATTTCCTGCGTTTCCCAGTGACGTCGAAGACGTCACGGTCAACGATAATGGAGGCGGATTACTTCCGTGTCGAATTGAACTGGTGGTGGTTCCTCCATGGAATTCACCAACAGATGTCGGGCTGAGGGGTTCGCGGCACACTTTCTTCAGAGTAGGAAGTCGAAGTGTCGGATCGTTGCTAGCAGCAACCACGTCGTCTGCACCAAGGCGTCGCTTGCGTAGCAAAACGTCGTTGGGAGCCGGCAGCGTCATCGTCATCTCCTGAATCCTTTCCACACGAAGCGGTTCCACTCTTCGTTCACTTAGAATGTATTGCTATTGAATGACAACAGAACGCACAAATGTCAGCACTTCTAGGTTCAAAAGTCAATCGTCATTTGCAAGCAACACCATAAAAGCAGGCAGCATTCACATTCGATGGACTCAACCAGAAAAAGAGTTGCGTTGGGGAAAAGGAGACGAAGCAATGGGGAGGGGAGGAAACGAGCGAATGGCCAAAACCGTACGCGAATGCACATACGACCCGATAAGTGGACAACGATACCATGATTGGATGTACAGCATCCCGATCAATTCGTCGAACGTCATTGCGACGGCCTTGTCAATCCATGAATTCCATCCAGCAGCAAAGCCGAAGAAGTAACAACGTCCTCATCGCTCGCGTATCCTTCAACGGTACTAAACAACACAAAACGGAATGGATACAAGGAGAAAACCAGTCAGCGAGCTCATTGCTGTGCTCGGAAACCGCTTTCTTGGCCCTCCTCCTGCTCGTTTTGGCTCGTTTCCCCTCCATGTTCGTCTCCTTCCCGCCGCTTCAAGGTGCAATGGACGGAAGAAAGAAACAAGATCCCAGCACGCAGCCAATTGGGGAACGCCACACCAACATGCATCAAAATAGGGAATGAACAGCCAAATTAGGGAAAACACCATTTCGAATTGGGGAAATTCCATGCTAACTTGGGGAATGGAAAAAGAAACGCATTTCCAACAGGCCACCAACGACGCCAACGGCACCAACGACCACCAAAGAAAGCACTCAGACCAATACCATCATTCGGCACCAACTGCCCCAGCACCGACACAATGATGAGGGACAGGCATGGGATCATGGCTTGGGGACACCAAACCAGGAGATCTCCACTGCACAGCACCAATGAGAGCAATGGAGAGGCACCAGAGGAGCCAACGGCATCAATGGCACACAAACACCCATACTAACAATGGGATATAACTGCGCACCAATGCCACCAAAGGAAAACCCAATGGCGAGACCAATGGCGTACGCTCTCTGCCTCGGAGTTTTCCGCAACGCTAAAAACGCTTTCTTTTTCCAGCAATGCATGCATCCAAATCCCAAACACCAACACGTTCACACACATAGCACTCTACATCTCCGATCTCACTCCATCAAGAGGAAAACGCACCCCATTCACCATTTCATTCACCAACAACATCGGCAACCACCCGCGCAAGACAAGGCAAAACGCAAACTCCGCTTCCCCATGACACAACCCAGACCACGTTGCACACCGCACGCCCCCTGTACATTCACAGACAGTGCACTTACCATTCCAAATCCATCGGGTTGAATGTGACCGAGCTCCAGCTTCGATGAAGTTTTCTAAAAAAGACCGATGGCCTTTTGCGCTTTTATCTTCCTTTGGAAATGTGTGCCACCGTTCAGTTCACAAGGAAACTTGGCGAACCAAAAGCGAAAATTACTTCGGAGGGCAAACCGTAAATTACCCATCCAGACGTGCCATTTGGTTCTTCAAGCCTTGGGCAAACCCCTTTTCCACGCCCATCGATTGTTCCGTGTGGCGTTGGAGATGGCTGCCGAAAGAAGCTTCGTGAAAAGTTCTTCTTGGTGATACCTATTTGAGCCAATCACAACGCGTGTTCCCACCGCGCAAAGAGAAAAATCGAGTGGGGTGGCCCTATTTTGGACCAATCCCCGTGGCGCATTCTGATTCCTCATCAGTTACCAACACTCACGAGAACCTGTGTTCTTCAATACTGTCGCACTTCTTGATACATGGCTACAGTGGTAATTACACACCAAAGGATGGCCACCCTGACATGCCACCAAAAGAAACAACTCGTGGCTGCGCAAATAACCACTTGCAGCAACGCGCTCAAGAGCATCACTCGCTTGGCCGGGACATCACTCTGAATCAGACGTTTCTTGTTCACAAAGCAACCGTTGTGCTCGTAAAAGTCCTTCAAGAGTTGTTCTTTCTCGGCAAAGCGCGCCAAGAGCCAGGCTTCTTTGTTTGCACAACCAGTGAGCTCTTGACGAGAGTATTTGCACAAATGCACATGCACCGCAGACGGGAACTGGCCACGCAGGAAACGGATCTAATGGGGTCGACGGCAGCCATAATCAGATCCAAATCAGGTTCAACATCCACGCCACGGTCAGCACTTCTGCTAGCTTTCTCGTGGCTCTGGGAGGGGGGATGAACGAAGCGAATAGAGAACTCACCGGTGAAGGGCGCACCCCGTCGCAGAGATCGGGAAAGCCGATGGTCACGTCAAGCACCCAATCGGGGTCCAACTCGTTGACGCACAACACAAAACCCTTGGTGCGCGGATACAGCACGTAATTCCACAGCGGCATGTTGGCATTTTGCTCAAATGCATGGCTTTTCTCCAAGGTAGCATCGCACAACGATGTGCCTTCGGGGAACATGGCCACCACAGTGCCATTGGACTTGTAGTTCTTGTAGAGCTGCAGCACGTTTTTCAGTCGCGCCTGGTCCTGCAGCCAATTGCGGTCGACGTAGGGAAACTTGAGCACTTCCATGCTCCAGCCAATCACCGGCACTTTGCGAAGCGCGGACTTGAGCATCACGCGGATGTTTTCCTGAAGGCCAAACCGCACGGCCATGTTCCTGCATGAGTGTCACACACTGCGTTAATCGGCGCATTCTGAAGTCCACGGGATCATGCGCATGGACGCCAATCACTTACCAGAAGAACATCCAGTCCACTTCCGTGCGATGGTTGCAGATCAACATGCCAATGTCTTTGGGCGAAAACACCAACTCCTCTTCCTGGCCGTTGGGCTCACACGTCACGACCATCTGCATGCCGTAGAGACACTCCATGACGCCAAACACGGCTGGAAAGAACAAACCTTCGACAAAGCTGTGCAGGCGCTTGTAAACGTCTTTACCACACAATGGCTTCAGCAAGTATTTGGCCGGCATCACAAACACCGTCATATTGACCAAGCAGCACACAAACACACTCAACACGAAGCCCACACCGCGCAGCCGCTGGCACCAAGAGGCCGGCTCTTGCTCGTACTTGACACTGGGATGGATCGCCTTGTGGTTTGGCGAGAACTGCTGTGGTTGTTGCTTGGGCTGTTGCTGCTTGGCCTCTTCGGCTGATCCCTCGCGCACATCGTCACTTGGTGCGCTGCTCATTGTGTGAACGCGCTGCTGTAGGTAGCTTCAGCTTGTGTGGCTTTTTTTAGGTCTGACGCATTTTGAGCCAATCGCCGTGCCAGGTGACTGTGCTGTGGATCCAAATTTTCCACCAATCAGGACCACGCACGCACCTGACATGGCTGAATTGCTGAATTGCTGAATTGCTGAATTGCTGAATTGCTGAATTGCTGAATTGCTGAATTGCTGAATTGCTGAATTGCTGAATTGCTGAATGGATTTCCACGGCAAAGACGAGGAGCCTCGCAGGCGAAGAGCGAATGCCACACATTTGGGGAAGAAGGAGATTTACTACTTTTGCTGGTGGACGACTGCTACTGCTACTGCTACTGCTACTGCTACTGCTATTGCTATAGCTACTGCTACTGTTGGTGTTGGTGTTGCGGTTGCTCGGTTTAGAGCGTACTGCTGATGTTTTGCACCAACGAATAAATAAAAAAGCACATGTACGACACAAACAGCGCATGGGCTGCCTGTTTGCTGAAGCCACCGTACGTTCGTCGTTGCTGGGCGTCCAACTTTTGCGTCGGCATGAAGAACAGCCCCAACACACTCAACAGATTCACGATATACGCGACACTGGAAGCGGTCATGACCGTGTGCCGTATCTGCAGCGTGTCTTGTTGGATCATGACCGGCGTGACATCCCATCCGGCAGCGCGACCAAGCTTGGGTGCCATGGTGCCGGCAAACATGGTCAGGTTCTTGGCAAAAGACAGCACGAGACCAACCGTGGACCCTTCGCTGCCCAATTCGACGATCTCGGTCAAAATGATTGGCAAATTGATACGATTCAATCCATTGGAAAAGCCCTGGATGCCGGACGCGATGTACACCAGCGTCGGCGAGCGCACAATGTTGGCGCAAGTGAGCAATGCCAGCAAGAGCCCCGGCACGAATTGAAACAGCGTGCACCAGAGGAACACGGCCGGCCATCCGAGGTTCAAACCCATTTTCTGCCACACGAAAATGATGAACGCCGTACAGGCATTTTGCACCAGCGCGGCGATCACTTTGTGATTGGTCTCGGTCGCCTTGGCCCAGACCATGATGGCCCCGGCATCGCTGGGGAAGCCAAAGCTCAAACAAAAGGTGAAGATCATGACAAACACCGAGATGTTCCAGACGACTTTTTGCTGGCTGGTCTTGTAAAACGTCTGGGCGGCCTGTTTCCAGGTCAACGAGCGGGACATGCGGTGTTCTTCGAGGAAAAACATCAGCGCCAGTGGTGGAATCAACGCGATAAAGGCCAATAAAGTCAACAAGTACTGCATCTGCACCAACGTGGGCACCTTGATGATCACGATGGTCACAATGCGGCCAATGGTGGACCCCAAAATGCGCCAGTACTGGTACCGCGCGATCAAGGACCCACGTTCTTGCAACGACTCGCGCTGGGACAACTCGACGATCAGGATCTCCCCTTGCACGTACGGAAGCAACGTGCCAAACGAGCAACCCATGGCCAGCAAAATGTACACGTTGCTGGGGATCGACGTCGTGCACATCCACATCATGGCGGTGATCAACGAGAGCATGATGGCGGCCCAGACCCAGCCGATCAACATGTAGGGTTTGCGATGGAAGCCACCGATGGGCAAGCAATCGGAGATGAACCCGGCAAAGAAAGACAGCGTGGCTGGCAAATCTTCAATGAGATGCTGTGCCGCCGAGGCCTGGGTCGGCGAAAACTTGAGTACATTGGACAGCGTCGGGCTTACGCAACTACTCATGATGAAGTAGACCACTTCGGAGAAAATGCCCGAGATCACCAGTCCGACAAACTGACGCGAGATCAACTTGATGGGGCCACCTTCGCGGATGGCACCAAAGGTTTCGTAATTGAAAAACTGGCTTCCGGCCACGTACCGTTGCGCTTCTTCATCGGCATCCGAAAAACGCAGCGCAAACTGATCGTCTTTGTTAGATTTGGAGCTGAACATGTCTTCAGTCTTGGAGTCGGTGGCCGAGTCCAATGAGTCGCGGTCCGAGCACAAGCTGGCGGCCAGAATGGCAGGAGTAGAACTGTTGGAAGACGCGCTGGCTTGACGTTGAATTGCAGGGAAGAAAGCTATGGTCTATGCTCGCGGTCGCGCGCTGCGTCTTGACGATGACGATTTTTGAGGGCGACGTTGCGAAGGTGATGCACCGCAACAGCAAAGAGTCGGCGACGATGAAATATTCAACCCACCCACCAGCTGGTCAATGGGATTTGTGTACAGCAACTTCTCAAATGATGCGAAGGGATGATGATGACGATGAGGATGAGGATGAGCTTGCAGGTTCTGTCTTGTACCACATACCAACCTTCAACGTACTTCAGGTGTATGCCACTGGGCCCTGGCCCTTTGCCATAGGATTCGTGTGAGTTATTGCCATGTGCAATTGCGTCTTATCGTGTGGATGTGGTGGATGTGGTGACAAGGGCATCAATCACGACTGGCCTTGCGGAAGAGAGCGCGATTCTATGATGGGGAAGAAGCACGAGGCGGAATGACCTGGCACCCTGGCACTTCCCCTTTTGAGTGGGGAGGAGAACACCCCAACAGTTCCCCACCCCAAGCCATTCTCTTTTGGCCCGCGTGCATCCTGCATGAATGCTGGAGCCAGGACTTCGCCTCGCCGTTGTTGGCTATTTTTGAGCAACACCTGGACAACCAGGATGATCAGACAGAAAGAACGAGCACTACCAGCTGGTGGTGGGGAGCGGCGGGCGGGTCTGGAACGGGGGGGGGGGGGGGGGGGGGCTTCTCAGCTCTTTGCTTGCATCCTATCCGCTTATACTCGTTTGGCTTTCGTCATCTGCGTCCTCTGCGATCCCGCCATGACCCACCGAAGCTCGGCACTTGGTCAAAGGATCCAGTGACCAGTTCGGTGGACGTCCAGATCGATCCAGCAGATCAATTGCGATGATTGCCAACTGGTTTCGCCATCGGCACGAGGCAGTATGGCTCGACGGCTTCGTGAAGATAGCACTGCTTCAATGGCCACGGCATGGCTACTACTGGTCTCCCTCTTCAACACGACCAGGTGCGCCAACCGACCAGTGTGGTAGTGGTCGGAGCGCCGCGCATCATCCGATTCAGTCCAGTCCAGTCCAGTCCAGTCCAGTCGCGTGATCATTTGGTACCAGCGGCAAGTAACACAAGTTCAGAAGATGCAGTTGACCTTTTTGCAACTGTATGGCAATGCGTAGACGCTTTGGCAGCGCGCGCGCTCTCTTGTTCGCTCTTCATAAAGGTGCAGACCACTTGTTCACCAGATGAGACGTGCGCACTTGCCGTGGATCCAACCTGACGACAAAGTCCTCTTGTCAGTCATCTCTCAACGGCCTTTCGTGCTCTGGGTGTTTGGATCATTGCTGTGAAGAGCTTGGTGGTGCTTGGGATGGAAGCAACTAGACAGTTGGTGGCCCTGGAATGAGAAATGAAATGAGTGGTGTAATGCTGGGTCGATTGGCTATGATTCAGGGTATTACTGCCAGTTCTTTTTACGAGTAGGTCCATGGCAGTACAACCTGTTTGGCCAGAATCACAACAATGCCCCCCCCCCCCCCCTTCCCCAGGCCCATGGCCGCCTGACTTGATGGGTTGGTAAGGGCGCGCTCAAGAGAAGACCCAGCCGTCGATTGCACGGAAACAAATGGTGGACAGCTGCTGGGAAGCTTTTCCTTGGCAAAACCATGGCGTTTTGCCTGATGATGAACGCATCAAAGCACAAGGATGGCAAGAATCAGTTGCTTTCTACTGACTGGACTGACACGGGGGGGGGGGACAGTCATATCATGCCGTCATCATCGGTGATCCCATCACTTCTCACTTCGTCTTCTTCTGCATCCACGGTCAGTCAGTCAACGTCGTTATGTTCAGAGGTGGGACGCGGCTCGTCGTGCACTTTGTCGATGATTTGGCGCGCTAGAAACGAGCCGCCCGTGTGGTGAGCGAGCGCAAGGCCAAAGTCATGGACTGCCGGTATGATGAAGAGATCGCTGCTGATGTCCAAGGAGATATATGATGGGTGGTGTCGTCCGGTGGGGGATGCACTAAAACACGTTTTCCAACCGAAATGGACTGGTTAGTTCATGCGTGTTACAAGGCAACTGGTGGAGCGTACACGTTCTAAACGAGCTAAAGCTGGTCGCCAAGCACCCAGCACCCAGGTGGCTCACATGGTGCTGCTGATGTTCTGCACCAACGAATAAATAAAGAAGGCCAGGAACGCCACCAGCAGCACCAGCGACGCATGGCGCGTGAACCCGCCGTAAGTTCGTCGTTGTTGGGCATCCAACTTTTGCGTCGGAAGGAAAAACAACCCAGGCAGACACAAGAGATTGACGACGTACGAGACGCTCAACGATTTGGCCACGGTGTGGCGCACTTCGGTGGTATCGGCCTGGACCATCTTGGCGGTGACATCCCAGTCGGCTTGTTGGCTGATCTTGGGCGCCGTGGTGGTCACAAACATGGTGAGTGTCTTCTGGAAAGTCAGCATGAGCCCGACCGTGGCGCCCTCGTTGCCCAACTCGACAATCTCGGTCAACGCAATGGGCAGGTAGATCCGCGTGAGTCCGTTGGAGAGCCCCGCGACGGCCGTCATGGCCCAGAAAAACCCCGCGGAGCGCACGGAATCGGAGGAAGTCAACAACGAAAGCAACAGATTGGGCACAAACTTGAGCACGGGGCACCACAGGAACACGGCCGGCCAGCCGAGGTTGAGTCCCCAAAACTGCCACGCCAGGATGGCCACCACGGTGAACACGTTTTGCACCAGCGTGGTCACGACCTTGGCGGTGGTGTCGTTGACGTTGGACCACGTTTTGATGGCGGCTTCGCTGGAAGGGAAGCTAAAGTTGAGGAAGAACGTGAAGATGATGACAAACACCACAATGTTCCACACGACTTTTTGTTGGGCCGTCTTGTTGAGATTCCGGGTCGCTTGGCCCCAGGTGAGGTCGCGGGACATGCGTCGTTCTTCCAAGAAGAACGCGATCACCAGTGGCGGCACCAATGCCGTGAAGGACAACATGGTCAACACGTACTGGATTTGTTGGAGCGATGGGTTCTTGATCAACACCAGGGTGACCACTTTGCCGATCGTGGAGCCCAGCATGCGCACATACTGGTAGCGCGCCACGAGCGAGCCACGTTCTTGTAGCGACTCCCGCTGGGACAACTCGACCAGCAGGATCTCGCCCTGGGTGTACGCGATCATCGTGCCAAAGGAGATACCCATGGTCAGCAAAATGTACACATCGCTGGAGATGGAGGTGTTACAGAGCCACATGAGCGCCGTGATGGCCGCAAGCATGATGGCAGCCCAGACCCAGCCGAGCAACATGTAGGGCTTGCGGTGGTACCCACGAATGGGCATGCAATCCGAGACAAAGCCCGCAAAAAACGACAAACACGCCGGCAAGTCTTCAATCAAATGCTGGGCAGCATTGGCTTGTGCTGGGGTCATCTTGAGCACATTGGAGAGGGTCGGACTGACGCAACTGCTGAGAATGTAAAACACAAAGTTGGTCGAAAACGCTGACACCACGAGCCCAAAGTACCCACGCGACAACAAACGAATGGGCCCACCCTCTCGAAGGGCACCAAAGGTCTCATAGTTGAAGAATTGGCTACCGGCCACGTAGCGCTGCACGTCCATTTCGGGATCCGACATGCGCAACGCCACGCCCACCCGATCGTCTTTGGGTTTGGCGGCGTTGTACATGGTATGATGAGGATGACGAGGATGACGAGGATGATAATGACGATGGCAAGGATCGCGTTGGCTTTTACGATGTGCCAGTTGCAACGGATGACCTTGGGACCTTCGCTTGCTTGCTGATGGCGGCACCAAGTCACAAGATATGAACACGCCAGAGGACCACGGAAGCGACGGAGAGGCACGTGATGGAAACACCCAACAAACGCGCTTGAACTTTACAGGAAGGGGGGAGGAGGAGGACGACGAGGCGTAGCGCCAACACACACACAGGTCCAGCAATAATAAATCACGGGCTCGAAAGGGCTCGCGCGAGGTCCACTGAAACTTGTCGAATGAAAGAGCCGCGGACAACACATTGTGTGGGCTGTGGGCTCTCCAACTGCTGACTGTCTGTCTTCGTTGCCTTGGGCAGTCTCGTTGAGGTCACCTCGACTGGCTCGTCTTTTACGGGCGTGTCTTCTTTCTCTCCTTCCTCTCTGCAGCCTGGTGTGTTCAAGAGACCGCGGGCTTGTCCATGTCCCAGCCGTTGCAGCGGCTCTTCTCGTCGCTCCCTCCTTCCCCCCGCCCCCCCCCGCCTGATCCACACGCACACCCACACCAAAACCACATGGCCAGGGCAACCTCTTCAAGCTTTTCATTGCAGATTCCCGACCGCAACGTCAACAGGACCATCAACACTGTCTGTCTGTTCTGTCGGTCCAGTGTGTCGTCGCGCTGGTTTAGTCTTTGGTTTGTCGACGTCGCCGTTGGGCACGTCATCCATATGCGACCCATTCACTCACTGCCCCATGGCCCTCTCTCCACTTGCAGCTGCCATGGCAGAACCTTTCCACTTCAAGGAAAAAGAAATGCTCTAGCGCTATGATGGCATTGCATGTTTGTCAGCATGGGTTGGGTATGAATATTACTACGACCATCGAAACCCATTATGCCAAAGGTGGTGTATGCTTTGCAACGGTCCCAACGCTGCAAGCAACACAAGTACATGATGACCATGGGATATGAACAACTTCCTCTCAAGTTCATTCACTCACTCACTCACTCACTCACTCACTCACTCACTCACTCACTCACCCAAGCGTGCTACTGATGTTCTGCTGCAACGAATAAACAAAGAAAGCAAGAAATGCCACCAACAACACGGGCGACGCGAGCCGCGTGAACCCGCCATAGGTGCGGCGTTGCTGGGCATCCAATTTTTGGCTGGGCAAAAAGTAGAGCCCCGGCAGACTCAGCAAATTGATCACATACGACACGTACAACGACTTGGCCACTGTGTCGCGGGTCGTTTGGGTATCTGCCTTGACCATCTTGGACGTGACGTCCCAGTTGGCACCCTGGCTGACTTTGGGAGCCATGGTCGTCACAAACATGGTGAGCGTCTTCTGGAAAGTCAGCATGAGCCCGACTGTGGCGCCTTCGTTGCCCAGGTCCACGATCTCGATCAGCGCGATGGGCAGGTAGATCCGATTGAGCCCGCTGGAGAGTCCCACGAGTGCCGTCATGGCGTAGAAGAACCCCGGGGTGCGCAATTGGTCGGACGATGCAACCAACGCCAGCACCAGGCTCGGCACAAACTTGAGCACAGGGCACAGACTGAACACGGTCTGCCAGCCGAGGTTGAGCCCCCAGGACTGCCAGACCAAAATGGCCAGTGCCGAGAAGGCATATTGCACGACCACCGTGATGACTTTGGACTGGATGTCGGTCACCTGGCACCACGTTTTGATGGCGGACTCGCTGCTTGGGAACGCAAAGTTGAGAAAAAACGTAAAGATGATGACAAACACCACGATGCTCCACACGACTTTTTGCTGGGCCGTCTTGTGCAGGTTCTGGGTCGCCTGGCTCCACGTCAAGTCCCGCGACATGCGTCGCTCTTCGAGAAACAATGCGATGACCACGGAAGGAATCAACGCGGTAAAGGACAACAGGGTCAACACGTACTGGATTTGTTGCATCGACGGGTTCTTGATGAGCACCAGGGTGATGACTTTACCGACAATGTTGCCGAGAATGCGCACGTACTGGTACCGCGCCACCAGAGACCCGCGTTCCTGCAACGACTCGCGCTGGGAGAGCTCTACGATCAAGATCTCGGCCTGTGCGTATGGCACCATGGTGCCAAAGGACACGCTCATGGTCAGCACAATGTACACTGCGCTGGGAATCGACGTGTTGTACAGCCACATGAGTGCCGTTGTGGCAAAGAGCATGGCGGCGGCCCATACCCAGCCCAACAGCATGTAGGGCTTGCGATGGTACCCACCAATGGGCAGACAATCGGAGACAAAGCCCGCAAAAAACGACAAACAGGCCGGCAGATCTTCAATGAGATGTTGGGCAGCCGATGCCTCGGTGGGGGTCATCTTGAGCACATTGGAGAGGGTCGGACTGACGCAACTACTGAGAATGCTGAACACGACGTTGGTGAAAAAACCCGATACGGCGAGGCCCAAGTACTCTCGAGAGATCAAACTGATGGGTCCACCCTCGCGTAAGGCACCAAAGGTCTCATAATTGAAGAATTGGCTCCCGGCCACATACCGCTGGGCCTCCAATTCGGCATCCGACATGCGCAGCATGGCGATATCTTCTTTGGATTTGGTGCTATGCATCTTGGCTTGGACTACTACTATGACTGAAAATGTACTCGAAGTCGGCTGCAATGCGGTGCCAGTGCGGTGCCCCGACGCCGTAGACACTGGACAGAGCACTCGCCGCTGGGAACTGGCGGAATCGAAGAGTCGCAGAGGCTTTTGGAATATGACCTCTCAAGATCCTTCTGTCATGTGTGTGTGTGTGTGTGTGTGCGTCTTGTCCATGACTCGATGGCTCGGGGATCGGGGCCCCAGTGCGCCCTATACCTGGGCCATAAACAGCGTCTGTCATGTTCAGCTGTCTTATCTGGCGCACCTCGCTGCCATCTGGCATGGTGTGTGAGAGGAATTGGTCCATGACCTCCCAAGCTTGGCACTATATAAAGCTCACCTCCCCACCAGGTGTTGGTGTATTTGTGAGCGTGTGAGAGACAATCAGGATCAGAACAGATGGGGTTGGCCATCGTTGGCATTGGGTGGTGATGAGTGTGGTGGTGGGGACCTGCTCTCCCGACCAGACGCTTGATGGTTCCCATTCAATCATGTAATCAAGGAAGCTTCAAGGTCGGGACAAGGGGTCAGTGCCTTTGCTACCTCTGAAAGATGCCAACGCCATCTGCTCGGCGTGAGTCAAGATAGCCATGAACCAAGTGGAGAGGACACGGCCAGCTTTTGCATCTGATCGAGTCAACCGAGATGGTCGCGTGATGTTGACCTTGATGGAACTTGAGGTTGCCAAGCAGATCAGTCCAGGGCAGGTGGCAATTGAACATTTGGATGTGCGGTTGTTTGCGATGTGTGGGGCCCAGCCATGCGTTTCCCAATGGGTCAAGAAGTTGCCAGTGAAGAAGCTGCTCGACGTCATACATAGCCTCCATCGAAGCGTGTTGAGGTCTCCGACTGCTCCAACTGCCCCGACTGACCACACCACACCAATTGACAGACCCGATCCAAACCCAAACACGCACTCACCAACAACACCAAGTGCATAGAGACAGCCCGCCCGCCCGCCCTTGATCGATCGAAAGACGCAACGCACCTTCGGCTCCTCCGGGAAGCCCTCAAGGGCGTGTCGCAGCAACACAGCACACGCGCAAAGTCGCCTGCGGTTCTCGTTGATCCACGTCAAACGTGGACAGGCCAGAACAGAACAGACCACCTCTTTGCCCATGTTGGTGTGGTTGCAGTGCCACTCTGCCAAAGGGTCCTTGAACCAATTGAAGCTCTTCATGCACCGCCCAACACTTCCTTACTTACGTGAATCCACCACCGATCCCGTGGAAGTAAAGAACTTGCACCAGCTGGTTGAGCGTTCAACCGACGAGATTAATCCACGTACAGGCGAAGGCCGGCGCTTTCCTCTGGTGCTGCATGCGATCTCTTTTCTCTCACTCACTCTCTCCTCCCGCCCCACCAATTCAATCAACTGCACCAGCACCACCTTGGATCCTATCGTGATCTTTTCTTCCACAATCTCTTGAAATGGAAAGCAGCTGGAAGCCTGGAAAGACACATCGACATCTCGGGCTTTCTTGTTGATTGGGACAATTGCTCCACCACCCATTGTATGTCCAACCACCGCGCAGCAGCTGGGCTGGGTCTCAAACAGCATGTCCCAGCACCACGGGAGCTACAGCACCGTTTCTCCTTCAACCAATGCCAGAGACCTGGATCTTTTGAGACCACATACAGTTGTGTGCCCAAACGGGGCTCAACAACACCAATCCATACGTGCCTAGGGAGCAGCTGCCTGGTGAACGCCACCGACAAGATCGCAATCCCTTGCTCTCTCTCTGTATGTTGTTGTTGTCCTGCCTTCTGGTGGATCTCTCTTTGTTATGTTGTGCTGCCTGGTCTTCCATGTTGCAGAGAGTTGAGGAGCCCCCTCAACACGCAGATGCGGCTACTCATGGTGCCTCTGCTACTGCTGGCGCTGCTGCTTCAACAGGGCCTTCACAAACATTTCAAACACGTCCGCAAGCCAAGAGAAACAACGAAAACGGCATCCTGTCATTCCAACAACTTCACTCCAAGGCTCTACCGGACGGACCTCTTTCTCCTTCCCTTGGGAACGCCACCTACGCGACCGACCTCATGTCCATTTGGTCGTCGTGTGGTGTGTGTAGGCGCCACTGATGTTGATGGCCAAGGAATAAATGAAAAAACCCAGAAAGCCCACGGTCAGCATGCTCGACGCCTGGCGAGTGAAGCCGCCGTACATGCGACGCTGTTGGGCGTCCAGCTTTTGGGTCGGCAAGAAAAACAGCCCTGGCAGACTGAGGAGATTGAGCACGTACGAAACACACAACGAGGTCCGCACGGTGGAGCGCACTTGGGGGGTGTCTTGCTTGATCATCTTGGACGAGACCTCCCAGCCAGCGTCCTGACTGATCTTGGGGGTCATGGTCGAGACAAACATGGACAATGTCTTCTGGAACGTGAGCATCAGGCCGACCGTGGCGCCTTCGTTGCCGATTTCGACGATCTCGGTCAACGCAATGGGCAGGTAGATCCGCGAGAGACCGTTGGAAAGCCCCGTGAGCGCCGTCATGGCCCAGAAGAACCAAGGGGAACGCACGCTTCCCGACGACGTGAGCAACGCCAACAACAGACTCGGCACAAACTTGAGCACGGGGCACCATAGAAACAATGCTGGCCACCCGATCGTCAACCCAAACATTTGCCACAAGCAAATGGCCAAGCCGTAGAAACAGTTTTGCACCAGCACGGTGATGACTTTGGCGGTGGTATCGTTGACACGCGACCACGTCTTGAGTGCCGACTCGCTGCTGTAAAACTCAAAGTTGAGGAAGAAAGTGAAGAAGATGACAAACACCACGATGCTCCACACGACTTTTTGCTGGGCCGTCTTATTGAGATTGCGCGTTGCTTGACTCCACGTGAGCTCGCGTACCATGCGCTTCTCTTCCAGGAACAAGGCGACCGCCACCAATGGAATGAAAGATACAAGCGCCAGCATAGTCAATAAGAACTGGATTTGTTGGGTCGATGGGTTCTTGATGAGCACGAGCGTGACGACTTTGCTGACCGTCGAGCCGAGAATGCGAACGTACTGGTACCTCGCGACCAGGGAGCCACGCTCTTGCAGTGACTCGCGTTGGGAGAGTTCCACAAGCAGGACTTCGCAGAGCGCATACGGCAGCATGGTGCCAAAGGACACGCTCATGGCCAACAAGATGTACACATTGACGGAAATCTCGGTCTCGTAGAGCCACATGAACGCCATCATGAGCGCAAGCA
Organism: Paralagenidium karlingii; assembly: GCA_027475765.1. Taxonomy (NCBI): domain Eukaryota; phylum Oomycota; class Peronosporomycetes; genus Paralagenidium; species Paralagenidium karlingii. The sequence continues at coordinate 46,941 of JAMFLO010000096.1, read as the reverse complement.
TGACGGCGGCCCATAGCCACCCTAGCATGATGTACGACTTGCGGTGGTAGCCACCCAGAGGCACACAGTCGGACACAAAGCCCGCAAAAAACGATAGACACGCCGGCAGATCTTCAATGAGATGCTGGGCAGCGTTGGCCTGGGCCGGGGTCATGTGCAACACGTTGGAAAGCGTTGGACTCACGCAGCTTCGCAGCACGCCAAACACGAGATTGGAGCAAAACACCGACATGGCCAGTCCAAAGTACTTGGTGGAGAGCAATTGGATGGGGCCGCCTTCGCGAAGTGCCCCAAAGGTCTCGTAATTGAAAAACTGGTTGCCGGCCACATACCGCTGGGGTTCGATCAGAATGTCCACGTCGGCGAGTTGGAACCCATCCAGATCACCTTTGTCTTGGGACTTGGAGCGCGGCATGGCGACGGTCGCGAGGTTTGCTGCTGGCGTACAATGGTGCCGAAAGAATACTCGAGGTGTGCAGTACAATCGGCGTCACAGGTGTCGAGTGGGTTGCTCTGCCAGCTCCGTAGCAAGACGAAGAATGCCAACAACAAGTCTTACGGGGGGAGGGTCCGTTTGGCACCACCACATTGTGTCAACTGAAGTGTGTTGGGGCAACGAAGCAGCTGGTTTGTTCAATGGTGTTCGTTGTTGTCACACTGCAGAGTATGCTCTCCCACGAGTGATCCAAAGTGTCTGATGACTTGGCACTGTACCTTGAAGCAAGACCCCCTCGTCTTTTTGGAAGCCACGCAGTTGCCCGAATATCACGGAGTCACATGATGGGAGCTGACCATCAAGCTGATGTGTCTCGCCGCCCTCCCCAGTCACTCACTAAAGTACACGGCATAAGACCCCTCGTTGGCACGCATTCACGTGGCAGAACACATCCAGTTTCTCTGTTGTGGCGGCGCAACTGAGAAGATAGTCGACGGTTGATCCCACCGTGCCGCGACGGGTTCGTTCGTGGATTTGCCATGGGTTGCCATATAGATCTCGACGTCATCGCCAGCACACTTGGTCGTCGTCTCGTGAGCTCTCCAAGAAGCATTCCAACAACTTGCCAAACGTTGGCATTGTAAGTAACCCACCCACTAGGTCCAAATGGTGATCAACGTAACAAGACCATTACTATCACCACCACCACCAGACCGGACCTTTGCAGTGGTGATCACAAACCTTTCGTCATGGGGTCATTGCATTCCACCTCTGACTTCATGCACCGCATCACAACACGCACCTTGACGACCTCAAAACCTCAGTGTCAACCCTTGTCGATCGAGCAGGTAAAAGAGCGTGTGAACAAGATCACAGAAATCCATTCAAGCAAGGAGGCGGACAGCGTCAACTGCCGCAACGTATGATAAGATTGCTCGCACAAAGGAGTCCTACGGGTGTGTGTGCGGGGTGTTGATAAAGTCGTTGGCGGAAGGGAGGGGGGAGCTTGTTAGTTGCAAAGCTGCTACATTAATTCGAGCTACATGACACCACAAAACACCACCATCTGGGACCAAACTAATGCCAAGGATGAGTCAGTGTCATCCTAGTTCAGATGGCGGTGGTGGCCACTTCAGATGGCGTGGAGGAGGTCCACTCAGGTTGAAGTCCTACATCACTGCATCTCCCCCCCCACCCACTTCGTTGTTGCAACCAAGTCCTGGCCACATGTGATGCATCCCATCAACTCGTCATCAACCCACTCGGAGGAGAACGCTCGAAGTGATTGCCCGACATTTCTGATCATTTGCAGCTTCTGCGGATCCAAATCCACCGAAGGACTGACCGCAAAAAGCGTTCCGCCTTGCTGTCTTGAGGCCACAAGAGAAGAGTTGGAGGAGGAGGAGGGCGGGGGAAGGACTGCTTCCGTCTCTCGTGGCGCTTCTTATTTCCACTTGGAAGTGCTGCGACTCGTGTACGCGCCACTGGCGTTCACCACCAACGAGTACGTGAAAAAGCCCAGGAAGGCCACCAACAGCAGCCAAGCCGCATGACGCGTGAAGCCTCCGTACATTCGTCGTTGCTGCGCATCCAATTTCTGCGTCGGCAAGAAAAACAGACCCAATAAACTCACGAGGTTCACGCCATAGGACACACTCAACGACTTGGCCACGGTCGTTCGCACTTCAGATGTGTCGGCTTTGATCATCTTGGAGGTGACGTCCCAACCGGCTTGGCGACTGACCTTGGGGGCCATGGTCATCGCAAACATGTTGAGCGTCTTCTGGAAGGTCAGCATCAAGCCGACGGTGGCACCTTCATTACTCAGGCCGACAATCTCCGTCAGCACCACCGGCAGGTAGATCCGCGTGAGTCCATACGAGAGTCTCATGACGGCGGTCATGCCCCAAAAGAAGAAATGCGAGCGCACCGTGTTGGACGACGTGAGCAGCGCCGAGAGCAGACTGGGCACAACCTTGAGCACCGGGCACCATAAGAACGTCAAGGGCCATCCACAAGTCAAGCCGGCCACGTGCCATGCGGCGATGGCCACCGCATAGAACGAGTCCTGTACAATACTCGTGACGACTTTGTGGGTGGTATCGGTGATGCCGGACCACTTTCGAATGGCGGATTCTCCGCTGGGGAATTCAAAGTGCAGGAAAAACGAGAAAATCATGACAAACACCACAATGTTCCATACGACTTTTTGTTGGGCCGTCTTGTGGAGGTTGGTGGTGGCCTGTCGCCATGTGACCTGGCGCGAGAGACAACCTTCTTCGAGAAACATGGCGATCGCGAAGGGTGGAATCAATGCGGCCAGGGCGGTCACGATCAGCATTTGCTGGGTTTGTTGCAACGACAAGTTGTTGAGAAACACGAGTGTCACCACTTTCCCAATGCCGTTGCCAAGCGCACGAATGTATTGATATCGGGCGATCAAGGAACCTCGGTCTTGCAAGGATTCTCGTTGGGACAGTTCCACCAACAGAATCTCACTCTGTGCATACGGCAGCATCGTGCCGAACGAGACGCTCATGGCCAGCAGAATGTACACCTGGCTCGACAGTGCCGTCTCGTAGTACCACATCACCGCCGTCATGACAAACAACATCACTGCGGCCCAGATCCACCCGAGCAGCATGTAGGGCTTGCGATGACTTCCTCGAATCGGCAGGATATCGGAGACAAACCCGGCAAAGAAACACATGCAGGCTGGCAAATCTTCGATCAGATGTTGCGCCGCGTTGGCTTGCGATGGGGTCATCTGCAACAGATTCGAAAGCGTTGGACTCACACAACTACGCAGCAGACAAAACACGAGATTGGAGAAAAACACCGACACCACCAGCCCAAAGTATTCTTTCGAGAGCAATCGCACGGGGCCGCCTTCTCGAAGTGCACCAAAGGTCTCGTAATTGAAGAACTGGGTGCCGGCCACATACCGCTGGGAATCGATCAGCTCTTGGTCGGAGAATCGCAAGACCATTCGGTTGTCTTTAGGATTGTCGCTGAGCATTTTTGGTCGTCGACGGGTGGGCCCCTCTCGTGGTGCGTGCGGTGGTCGGTGGGTAGCTTCTTTCCAAATGAATCCAAGTCAGGCAAAGACGAAGAAGACGAAGACGAAGAGAAGTAATCAAGCCATCGGGTGCTGAGGGGAGTGGGGAGGTAGTACTGTCTAGCGGGCCTCACACACTTTCTGGAAGAGCCCGATCTCTGTGTCAACACGAGCCAGGTGCCGGTCCATTTCTGGTTGAAGCCATCGAAGGGACTTGCCAAAGTACTCACAAGCTACCACATGGGGCAGCCAATCAAGGCAAAACTCGAACTGATTCGAAAAGATTTTCATTGTCGATGATATCACTCCCACCGTCTGCGTCTGACTGGCCAAACCATCTGCTTTGCCATTGTGTTGGTTGAGGGCAAGTCAAGTGGAGCGCATAAGAGGGCCAACGACCTCTTCAGAAGTCGTCGTCAAATGATGGCGGTGTACATCGAGTGGACATGGTATCATCTCTCGTTCTCTCGTTCTCTCGTTCTCTCTCTCTCTCTCTGCAGCAAGCATGGGACCACAAGAAGAGCAGAAAGTCACCCACATTATCGTAACACTGACTGGTGGATGAACGGGATGAGATCTCTTCCTTCCAGCTGCATCAAAGCCCCACGGCCTCTTCCATCACAAAGCTGGCTTTCACGACCGGGTTAACAACGTGTGGACACTTTGAATGGGAGCTCAAGACTTGTCACCCACAGCCCCAAAAGTGACCATGGTACACTAACGTTGGGGTTACCACATTGGACCTTGGACGTAGTAGTACACCCATCATTCGTCGGCAGTTGCGCTTTCAAACTCATCCATCTCTCTCTCTCGTCGTCGTCGTCCTTGTCCTCGTCTTCGACACAAACGGTTTCGTTGGTCTCCATGCCCATTGCAAGCCGTCCAACGCTTTTTCATGTTACCAATTGTGCTCATGACAACGCTTCAACACTCACATGGACGAGTTGTCCTCATCATCCCCATGTCTGTCATTGAATCAAACGAGCTTCTATCCTGCAGCATGCCGAGATCGTGGGTTGGTTTGCATGTGCTCCAAGTGGTGTCATTCGTATACGCAAGTGGAGAGTAACGTTCACAGCCAACGACCAGCCGAATAACACCAGAAACGTCACAACCAACCACCATGAAGCACCACGTGTGAATCCGCCATCCATGCGACGTTGCTGGGCATCCAACTTCTGCATCGGCAGGAAAAAACAACCCTGGAAGACTCAACAGATTCACCACATACGACACACTCAACGACAACTGCACGGTCTGACGCACTTGCTCCGAGTCTTGCTGGATCATGTCGGCAGTGACGTCCCAGTTCGCTTTCGTGCTGATTCTGGGAGCCATCGTCGTCACAAACACGGCCAGCGTCTTCTGGAACGTGAGCATCAAGCCGACCGTGGTGCCTTCATGGCCTGGTTTGACAATCCCAGTGAGCACCATGGGCAGGTAGATCCGCGAGAGACCTGTGGCGAGACCCATGATGGCAGTCATCCCCCAGAAAAGCGATGGAGAGCGGACAATGTGAGCCACGCCAAGACCACACTGGAGAAGAACTTGAGCAATGGGCACCATAAGAAGAACACAGGCCACCCCATCGTCAGACCACCAAGCTGCCAAGCACAAATCGCAACGCACATGAACTTGCTATGAACAAGCGTCGTGATGACTTTGCTGCTGGCCTCGACGGTCACGTTGGACCACGTTCGAACAGCATTTTCACCGCTGGGGAACTCAAAAGTAAGAAAACCGTGAAGAGAATCACAAACACCACAGTGTTCCACACGACGTTTTGCTTGGGCGGTTCTGCGCATGCTCTTGTGGGCTTGTCCAGGTGTCCACTCGAGCAACTTCTTTTTCTCTTTGAGGAACAAAGCGATGGCCAACGGCGGGATCAACGCGGCACACGACAACTCCAGCAATATCCACTGGATTTGCTGCAGCGTTGGGTTCTTGATGAGCATCAAGGTCACCACCTTCCCGGTCGTGGACCCGATCACGCCAATGTACTGATACCGCGCCACCAACGAACCTCGCTCTGGCAGAGATTCGCGCTGCGACAACGCAACCAGCAGAACTCGCCCATGACGTACGGAAGCATGATGCCAAAAGAAGTCCCCATGGCTATCAAAACGTACGCGGTCGCTCCAATCGCAGTCTCGCGTTGCCACATCAAGACTGTCATGATTGAGAGCATCACAGCGGCCCAAATCCAGCTGATCAGTATATACGACTTGCGGTGATACCCACCGATGGGCATCAAGTCGGACAGGAGTCCCACAAAGACGGACATACACATTGGCAAGTCTTCGTTGAGGTGTTGCGTGGCATTGGCTTCTGCTGGGGTCATCTTCAACAGGTTTGACAGTGTCGGACTCACGCACCTTTTGACGATCGAGAGCATGGTGTTGGTGAAGAAAACCGATACGATGAGGCCAGAGTATTCGGTCGAGAGCAGCTTGATGGGCGTTCCTTCTCGAAGAGCACCAGAGGTGTCGTGGTTGAAGAAATGCTCGCCAGCTACAAACCGCTGGGGTGCAATGAGCATGTCCACATCGGAGTTGCGGAACGAGCTTGGATCGTCGTGGAATCTGCTTTTCATTGCTGCCTCTCTGCAGGATGGTGCGTCCTGTCAACGTTTGCGCTCGAAAGCTTGTTGTTGAATGGATGAGGTGCGAGTGACGACGATGCGGCGGGTTTCCTCGCGATGTGCTATGTCACAAGCACCAACACACCGGCTGGCTAACGATCACCTGGTTGCAACGCTGTTGAACGCAGTGATCAGATCAAGTGGAGTGTTACCATCGCGACAACGCAGAACTCAACAGAAATAGCCGAAGTAACCTCAGGGATTCCTGCGCTCTGGTCTCTTTTTGACCACTGGGTACGTGCGACGTCTGTGCTATGACGATGCTGGGGCAATGGATCGTCACTTGAAGCCCACGTGGTGCTCACCACGCGATCAACCACACTCGAGACGAACTCACAAGAACGCCACGCTGCTTTCCGATATGCCAGCACTGTGAAAAAGAGTCGCTTGAAGGCAATCAATCGACCATGGATTATTGACAAGGTGGCGATGTCACGAAGGTGCGGCTGGCCGAGAGCACATATGACATTGAATCAGACCCGAGCATGCAGAATCACTCACAGTCGTACGAGAAGCAGGATGCAGGTGAGTTTCTTTGATAATAGATCGAGACGACAAGATAGTTCATGCGCTTTCGACACGGTCGACTTGACTGCGTCAAGGCATCAATACTCAAGGAACACACGTGGACCATCAATCATCAATCAATCATTTCGATCAAGTTCTACACGGCCATGCTATCCGCTCCATCCAGCGTAGACCTTTCATCCCGCACCAATCCTTCTCTTCCATGGGTGCCGAAAGTCTCCATAGAACCCGTAAAACCCCCGGCGATCGAGGGAATGCGCGAGAATCGTCAACGCTTTTTCGATGGATCGATATCGAGACATCGCATGATCTCGAGCAGATCTCTGATCTGACAGAGCGGTGGAGTCCGTACACATGATTCACGACATATGGCACCACCAGGCATTTCATTCCAACCAGCCGAAGCACCATGTGGCGGAACACCTGAACCAGCAAGTCGCCATCGGCTAAATTGACGCTTCATCAACTCCAACGACATGGCGCAACTCCATTTCCAATGCTGACAGCTCACCGCCCAAGCCACGTTCATGCCCATTTGGAAGTACTGTGGGTCGTGTATGCACTGCCAACATTCACGACCAGCGAATACGTGAAAGAGCCCAAGAACGCGACCAGCAGCACCCATGACGCACACCGCGTGAAGCCTCCGTAGGTGCGTCGTTGTTGGGCATCCAGCTTTTGCGTGGGCAGGAAAAACAAACCAACCAGACTGACAAAGTTGACGCCATAGGACACCCCCAGGGACTTGGCTACCGTGATGCGCACGTCGTTGGTGTCTTTTGCGATCATGTCGGACGTGACTTCCCAGCCTGCGTGGTTGCTGACTTTTGGAGCCATGGTCGTGACAAACATGGTCAGCGTCTTTTGAAACGTGAGCATGAGCCCCACGGTGGCGCCTTCGTTACTCAAGCCAACAATCTCCGTCAACACAACCGGCAGGTAAATGCGCGTGAGTCCGTACGAGAGACCCATGAGCGCGGTCATACCCCAAAACAAGAATTGCGAGCGCACCGTGTCCGTGGACGTGAGCAAGGAGAGGGCCAGACTTGGAAGAACCTTGAGCAGCGGGCACCACAAGAACGTCACGGGCCATCCGCAATTCAACCCAACCAAATGCCATGTGAGGATCGACACGGCGTAGAACACATCCTGTACCACACTCGTGATCAACTTGTCCGGAGTTTCGGTGATGTTGGACCACTTTCGAATGGCCGCTTCCCCGCTGGGGAACTCAAAGTTGAGGAAGAAAGAGAAAATCATGACAAACACCACAATGTTCCACACGACTTTTTGTTGGGCCGTCTTGTGGAGGTTGGTCGTGGCCTGTTGCCACGTGATATCGCGCGACCGGTACTCTTCTACCAGCAAAAATGCGATCGCGACCGGAGGAATCAGTGCTGCACAAGTCACGGCGATCAAAACGCGCTGGGTTTGATAGAGCGTTGGTTTCTTGAGCAGCCAGATGGTCACCAATTTGCCGATGCCATTACCAAGAATGCGCACGTATTGATACCGCGCCACCAGCGATCCTCGCTCTTGCAACGACTCTCGCTGGGTTAATTCCACGAGCAGAATCTCGCATTGGGCATACGGCAGCATCGTGCCAAAGGAGACGCTCATGGCCAACAGAATGTATACGTCGCTGGAGATCGAGGTCTCATAGAACCACATCACCGCCGTCATGACAAACAACATCACTGCGGCCCAGATCCACCCGAGCAGCATGTAGGGCTTGCGATGACTTCCTCGAATCGGCAGGATATCGGAGACAAACCCGGCAAAGAAACACATGCAGGCTGGCAAATCTTCGATCAGATGTTGCGCCGCGTTGGCTTGCGATGGGGTCATCTGCAACAGATTCGAAAGCGTTGGACTCACACAACTACGCAGCAGACAAAACACGAGATTGGAGAAAAACACCGACACCACCAGCCCAAAGTATTCTTTCGAGAGCAATCGCACGGGGCCGCCTTCTCGAAGTGCACCAAAGGTCTCGTAATTGAAGAACTGGGTGCCGGCCATGTACCGCTGGGGCTCGATCTCGTACGCGTTTTCATCCGAGAACCGCAGCGTGATGCGATCGTGTTTGTTCTCGCTGAGCATGTCGCTTGTGTGCAGGCAAGTGGGGGACTCTGTGAACCTTGGCTGATTTCTCGGAATGACCGACAGGGACGGACAGAGAGACGTGAACGAAGCAAGGCCAAATACGAGTCGTACCGAGGAGAATGGAATGGAATGGGTGTGCTGCTGAACTCGAGCAAGACTGGAGCCATCTGCACTTTCTGGGGCTTCCACGGGCTGGTGGTACTACTAGTACTAGTAGTATCGCGACGTTCGCGTGATCTGGACAGACCGGACCGATCTTGGTGTCAACACGGACGGAGCGCCACCAATCGGACAAGTCAGGTTGCTTGAAGTCGTGTTTTATGGTCCATGTGGTCCCATGCGTGGGAGTACCACTGCTGCAGTGCATTGGAGAAGCCAACGCAACCCAATCGCAAGCACACGAGCTCATGGTGGGTTGGCGTCATCCAGCACCCACTCCGTCGAGGACAAACGCCAAGTCAACGGCAAACAGACCATATGGTTTGGCCATTTGCATTCACCTTTGTGGGTTCATGTCAGTGGTGTACTAGAATCAAGTAAAGTGAGGAGGCCAAACTGTTTGGGCCTTTGGACAAGTCGTCCACGACGATGACGATGGGTGCGTGGGGCCGGGAAAAAGAAAAGCCGTTGGTGTTGATGGCAGGAGAGGGCTGTCCATCCAAGTGGCGTCGATGATTCCCCTCCAAAACCCAGCAACCTCTCCACCGACGATGTGTAACTCCATGACATCACGACGCCAAGGATTCCTGCCTGTCCAAGCATGCGGTACTCTGCGGCAGTTGACAGGACCATTGCATCCCATCAGTTGTGGGCGTAACAAGCGGATGCTGGCATCGCCGTGTGTAACGGATTCTCCCTACTGCTAGTACGAGTACAATCAATGTACCATCCACGCCTGTCATTGAACTACTGGTGCTCGTGCTTGGTGCTTGTGGGCTGTGGCCAAGCATCCAGTTCGAAAAGGTTGTCAACTCGTCAGCCTGGAGGAACTATCCGGACCATGATCCAACGCGCCATGTTGAACTCACGCGAGCGCATTGGTCCTCACACAGGAAACTCGTCGCGTCTAGTGACTTGAATGGTGTCAATCCTTACTGGAGAGAAAGAGAGAGAGAGAGAACGGGGAGAGCCACCAGTGCACTTGAGCTGACTCTCCTTGGACCAAGCTGTGCTCGCCGCGGAACGGACATATGGCTGACCGAGTCGTTTGAACAGCGAGGCGTGCGACATCTCCAACGATATCGACGTCATGGTATGTCGACGACGCATGGCGCGCATCATGGTTAAAGGAGAGCTCATAGAATCGGTCGCCGAAACGCGACCGATTCTATAACGCAACGCAGGTGCCGCCTAACGAGTCGCTAGAAGTCACCTTGGACACCAAGAATCGGGCGACACTGGAGCAGAAGGAGTGACTGTTTGACCATGTTGTGAGCGCCCATGGGACTCGAGCATCCACACCGACAAGATCAAGATGTGCTTGGCGAGGAAAGGTTGCTGATCCTGGTGATCATCATCGACATCACGCTGTTGACGATTGCCATCAGCCAAAAAAGCATTGCGACACGGCAGTTTGGGCCCCCGTCCGACCAAGACTCAAACTACCGACCGCCGAGTTGCCAGGGATTGTGGACCATTCATCAGGAGGAAAAACTGTCAGCTTGCGCTACACTGCCAGCATTGCAGATGGACTCGAGTCTACGTTGTGGCGTACCAAATCTCGTGGAAGGATGATCGACTTTTCTCAGCGGTGGGGCAATCCATTGAGGCCGAACTCAACCTCACAACGACTTGGACCAAATGTTCGAGGTATCCTGCGTTGCTCTCGAGAGCATGTAAGGGCGTGTGTTCGCGCAGAGACCCTGTGGTTGAGCCGGCAGCTTGAAGAGCTGTGGGTTGACTCGAATTGGAGTTAACGGGATGTGCGTTTGCACTGGTGAAAAGAATGGCGAATGAACGAGTAGAAGAGTGGATCTACTGGATCCACGCAACAGGTTTTTGCAAGAAACCAATTGGGTTTGCAAGAGAACGATCAAGGCGAAAGCATGTTTTTTTCGTCGTAGAAGGCATCTGCATCTGCCAGATTCGCTTGGGTTTGCGGTAGATCCACTGTAGCTCCAACTTCCATTGGATTCTGCAGAGATTCCCGCTTTTTGGAAGCAAGCACCAGCTTGTCCCCGGGACTTTTCACTTGGATTTGTGGGAAACGATCTTCGAGCGATTGCAACTCGTCCAGTGAATATCGCTCGACATGTCTGCAACACATTTCTCAAACGATGCCAGAACTCCGATTCGTGCGATGTTGGTACCATGAATCTCGTTACCATTTGGTTGGACGAACCAAAAAGTCACTCGAGCTGACCCAATTGAAGCGCCTGGTGCATCAAACACACCTTGCCCTTGACCACATATTGCTCTGCAGGATACTGCACCACCTCTTGATGGCCATGTCGAAGTGCTGGCGATGCAGTCTAGCCTTGTCATACAGTTCCTTGACCGCCGGCCACTTGATAGCTGCAGCTGCTGCTGTGGTCGCTTTGGAAGATAACCAAGCTGGTCGATGACGGCGAAGCCTTCACCGTCACTCTCTACAGCTCTGATCAAGACCGACAGACTCGCCTTCGCCATCACAACAACACGTTTTGGCATGCTTGGTCTCCAAAACATCGTCTTCGGTGTCGCCATCACAATGGGATCATGTGGTGAGTCGCACCATTTTGGAGAGCTAGTATAGTTGCAGGCGCTGGTCCGACGGTCGTCCCAGTTGTGGTCCGCAGTGTCGTGTGACGTTGATTTGCCGCCGAATCCCATCTCGAACTCTGACGAAGTCATCATCGAGACCCTGGCGGAGGCACCATGATCCTCATGCCCAGTGGGTGGTGCTATGGGTGGTGTACGCGCTTCCAACATTTACCACCAACGAGTACGTGAAGAAGCCAAGAAACGCCAGCAACAGCACCGACGACGCATGTCGTGTGAATCCACCGTACGTTCGTCGTTGTTGCGCGTCCAACTTCTGTGTGGGCAGGAACAGCAGACCAACAAGACTCACGAGGTTCACACCATAGCACACCCCCAGCGACCTCGCGACCGTCAACCGCACGTCTTTCGAGTCGGCTTGGATCATTTCCGAATTGATTTCCCAGCCCGCACGGTGGCTGATTCTCGGGGCCATCGTCGTCACAAACATGGCCAGGGTCTTCTGGAACGTGAGCATGAGGCCAACGGTGGCGCCTTCGTTACTTAGTCCGACAATCTCGGTCAATACAACTGGAAGATAGATGCGGGTGAGTCCATACGACAACCCCATGATGGCAGTCATCACCCTGAACAAGAGTTGAGAGCGCAGCGTGTTGGTGGATGTGAGCAACGCTAGAGCCAGACTTGGAAGAACCTTGAGCAGAGGACACCACAAGAACGTGACTGGCCAGCCACAGTTCAAACCTGCCAAGTGCCACGTGAGAATCGATACGCCATAGAAAGTATCCTGCACCACACTCGTGATCACTTGGTTGTCGGTGTCGGTGACTTTGGACCACTTTCGAATGGCAAATTCGCTGCTGGGGAATTCAAAGTTGAGAAAAAAAGAGAAAATCATGACAAACACCACACTGTTCCACACGACTTTTTGCTGGGCAGTCTTGTGGAGATTGTTGCTGGCCTGTTGCCATGTGGCATCTCGCGACTCGTATTCTTCGTGGAGAAACAACGCAATGGCGACCGGTGGAATCCAAGCAGCAATGGAGACGGCGATCAAGACCCGCTGGGCTTGATACAAGGTCGGGTTCTTCAAGAGCAAGACGGTCACCACTTTGCCAAGGCCATTGCCAAGCACACGCACGTATTGCAATCGCGCAACCAAAGAGCCACGTTCCCGCAGTGACTCTTGTTGGGACAATTGCACCAGAAGGATCTCACTCTGTGCATACGGCACCATGGTGCCAAAGGAGATGCTCATGGCCAGCAAAATGTACACGCTGACGGAGATTGAGGTGTCGTAGGACCACATCAAGGCTGTCAACCCAAAGAGCATCAGCGCTGCCCAGATCCAGCCAATGAGCATATATGGCTTGCGATGGTACCCACGAATGGGCAGAATATCGGACACAAAGCCGGCAAAAAAACTCATACAGGCCGGAAAGTCTTCAATGAGATGCTGCGCAGCTTGGGCTTGCGCGGGGCTCATCTTCATCAGATTGGACAGAGTCGGACTCACACAGCTGCGCAGCAGACCAAACACCAGATTGGAGAAAAACACCGACACCACCAGGCCAAAGTACTTTGTGGAGAGCAATTTGATGGGTCCACCTGGTCGAAGTGCCCCAAAGGTCTCGTAATTGAAGAACTGGGTGCCGGCCATGAACCGCTGGGACTCGATGACGAGGTTTTCATCCGAGAATCGCAGGGTGACGCGATCCTCTTTGTTCTCACTGAGCATTTGCTTTTCGAGTCGCTGGGGTCGTCGAGTGTCTTGTTAAGAAATGAAACCCGCGCTGCCCAGGCCCACAAGCGTTTGCCGCTTGAACCCCCCTCCCCCCGTGGCGCTGTCTGGCTTTGGCAGGTGGCGTCTATGGCCCATCACGCGATCTATCGTGATGGAATGGACCCGATCTTTGTGGCCGCATTGGAGCAACCTCCACCAATGAGAAAAATTGGCAATGGCTTCAAATGGGAACATGGACCATGCGACCAGCCCATCAACCGTCATGAGCTCCTGAGTTGGCAGACCACTGTCAATACAACCATCAGAGACATGCGTGTGGTCACGACCATCTGGGATCTGGTTGTGCTGGGGACCCTGATTTGAGGAAGAGTGCAAACTCGTGGGTTTCGGTTCGGTTTGGTCCTTGAAGGATACACAAAACGAGTACATTGGGTGGTAAAGCCGCTATCAGATGGATGGTTTGGCACGTGCATGGCACTGAGTGCCATTGTCCCGAGGTGAATAGTCCCACGATGGTTGGTGTCCTCTCGACGCGAAGACCTCGAGGCCTCCAGGCAGACCCAGAACGCGGGCCTTCGTTAGTTCACCAGTGTATTCTCCACAATTCAATACATGTAAAGCCCCAAACTCGTGTACTACCTGCATCTCGACGTGGGGTCCTCGTCTCCATTTGGACCAGATGTGGGTTTTAGCAGCGCACTGCTAACGTTCATTACCAGCAAACTCATGAGCATCACCACGCAAGCAAGAAACTGCATCAGGTTCAACTTGTACCGAGAGGTCGTCGATAGCAAGAACTGATGTCGATGCGGCTCCAGCATCAGAGCGAGGTCGCCAAGCTGGATCACAGCGTCCCATAGCCCTGCATTCGGCCGTTCGAAACTCCTTCACTCTCTTGCCGCCCATGTCGTTTGTCCCAATCATTGCTGACTCCATTTGCATTGACACCTAGACGGCACTTCTTCATCGTTTGGTCACCCACCACTGCACTTGTCTTCCCTAAACAAATGCAAGATCTTCGTGTTGATCATCACTGCATTGACGCAGATTCTTCAACGTCGAGACTGCACTCCGTCATTCGCACAACACAATGCGCTCCTGATGTTCTTCATTGCGACGGGTGGTGGGTCGTGTAAGCGAGACGCACATTCAGGACCGACCAGTACGTGAAGAAGCCAAGGAACGCCACCGGCAGCACCTACGACGCGCATCGCGTGAAGCCACCGTACGTTCGTCGTTGTTGAGCATCCAACTTCTGCGTCGGCACAAAGAACAAACCGACCAGACTCACGAGGTTGACCAGGTAGGACACGCTCAGCGACGTGGCTACCGTCCTTCGCACTGGTTTGGTATCAGCTTGGATCATTTCGAAAGTGACGTCCCAACCTGCGCCTTGACTGATTTCCGGGGCCATTGTCGTCACAAGCATCAAGTGCGTCTTCTGAAACGTGAGCATCAGACCGACCGTCGCACCCTCATTGCTCAACCCAACAATCTCTGTCAAGAAAATCGGGAGGTAAATGCGTGAGAGTCCGTAGGACAACCCCATGATCGCGGTCATCGCCCACACGAAAAGCTCGGAGCGCACAGTACCCAAGGAAGCCATGAACGCCAAGAGATAATACTTGGCACAAACTTGAGCACAGGACACCAGAAAAACGTCGCCGGCCAGCCACAATTCAAGCCCGCCAAGTGCCACACGACGATCGACACGGCATAGCAATCATCCTGAATGAGGCTCATGATGAGCTTGTCGGTGATGACGTCAATGCCGGACCATATTCGGATGGCAGCTTCGCTACCGGGGAACTTGAAATCCAGGAAGAACGAGAAGATCATCACAAACACCACAATGTTCCATACGACCTTTTGTTGGACCGTCCGTTGAAGGTTTTTGGTCGCTTGCCGCCACGTCACTTCACGCGAAGGGGTGTCTTCCACTAGGAAAAACGCGATCGCAATGGGTGGAATCAGGGCCGCGCATGAAACCCCGACCAAGACCCGTTGGGTTTGATACAAGGTCGGGTGCTTCAAGAGCAAGATGGTCATTACTTTGCCCAAACCGTTGCCAAGCAACCGCACATATTGATATCGCGGCACCAACGATCCACGTTCCTGGAGCGACTCTCGTTGAGACAATTGCACCAAAAAGATCTCACTTTGAGCGTAAGGCAGCATGATGCCAAACGAGACACTCATGGCCAACAGAATGTACACGTTGTTGGAAAGCGAAGCCTCGTAAAACCACATCAAGATCGACATGCCACAGAGCATCAGCGAAGCCCAGATCCAACCAAGCAGCATGTAGGACTTTCGGTGGCACCCACGAATAGGCAGGAAGTCGGAGACAAACCTCGCAAAGAAGCACATGCAGACGGGTAGATCCTCAATTAAGCGTTGCGTGGCACTGGCTTGCGCGGGGGTCATCTGCAGCAAATTGGACAAAGTCGGACTCACGCAGCTGCGCAGCAGACAAAATACCAACTTGGAAAATACACCGACACGACCCCAACATGAACTCACTTCAATCAAGATTACAATAGAATCTGACATTACTTGTGCTTGAGATGCTCCCGCCACCCATGAAGCGAACGAATTCTGTTCCAACATGACTTTGATGAGACAGCGTCCATATGGCAGGAGCAACCAGTCATTAGCCGCATTACACCACCGTGCATATGGCAGCGTAAAACCTACTGCTGTTGGCGTTGAGGCAGTGTCAACCGTCACTGCAATCACTAAAGACCAGTAGCATGAGACAAGAATTGGGTTCGCTACTCGTCCAAACGCTCCTTGATGGCGCAAACACAAAGAGAGGGAAGGCTTACGCATTGTCGCCGTGCGATTCTCCGATCGGATTAGTTCCCTTCTTTGCCACCAAGCTTTGAAGACGATGGTCAAATCACTAGGATGCGCGGGAATGCTCGCTTTTTTGCTCATAACAATGCATTCATTTGCACAAACACACTCGCGGAAACTAACCCTCGTTCACTATCTGCGTCTCGAGACACGTATCATCGGATGGAATCATCAAGTCCATTTGGAGGTAGTGTGGGCCGTGTAGGCAGTGCTGCCGTTCACAGCCAACGAGCAGCCGAAAAACACCAGAAACGCAACAAGCAACATCAACGAAGCACCACGCGTGAATCCGCCATACGTGCGACGTTGTTGGGCATCCAACTTCTGCGTCGGCAGGAAAAACAACCCTGGAAGACTCAACAGATTCACCACATACGACACCGTCAGTGATGTCTGCACCGTTTGACGCACTTGCTGCGTGTCTTGTTTGATCATCTTGGAAGACACATCCCAGCCAGCCTTTTCGCTGATCTTGGGAGCCATCGTCGTCACAAACATGGTCAATGTCTTCTGGAACGTGAGCATCAGACCCACGGTGGTGCCTTCACTTCCCGGTTCGACAATCTCAGTGAGCACAATGGGCAGGTAGATCCGCGTGAGCCCTGTGGAGAGACCCATGATGGCTGTCATCCCCCAAAAGAGCGAAGGAGAGCGGATGATGTTCAACGACGTGAGCCACACCAACGCCATGCTCGATGCAAACTTGAGCACGGGACTCCACAAAAACAAAGCTGGCCAACCAACATTCAAGCCCCCAAATTGCCAGGCACAAATCGCAACACATGTGAAGGTACTGTGCACAAGCGTCGTGATAACTTTGCTGCTCGTCTCCACGTTGACGTTGGACCATGCGCGAATGGCATTCTCGCCACTGTAGAACTCAAAGTTCATGAAGAAAGTGAAGATAATGACAAACACCACAATGCTCCACACGACCTTTTGCTGGGCGGTCCTCCGCATGTTCTTGTGGGCTTGACGAAGCGTCAACTCCTTGGCCATTCGCTGCTCTTGGAGAAACAAAGCGATGGCGACCAGTGGAATCAACGCCGCGCAAGACAGCGCTAACAGCATCAACTGGATTTGCTGCATTGTCGGACTCTTGATCAGTACTAACGTCGCAATTTTACCGATTGTAGTTCCAATAACGCGCACATACTGATAACGAGCCACCAACGAGCCTCGCTCTTGCAGAGATTCCCGTTGTGACAACTCAACCAGCAGAATCTCGCTCATGGTATACGGCAGCATGGTGCCAAACGAAATGCTCATGGCCAGCAAAATGTACACGCTGGCTGGAATTGACGTCTGGTGCTGCCACATCAACCCCGTCATCACCAAGAGCATGATGGCAGCCCAGAGCCAACCGATCAGCATGTACGACTTGCGATGGTATCCACTGATGGGCATGTAGTCGGACACGAAACCCACAAAGAAAGACATACAGGCGGGCATATCCTCGATCAGGTGTTGCGCCGCATTGGCCTCGGCGGGGGTCATCTTTAACAGGTTCGATAAAGTCGGGCTCACACAGCTTCGGATAAAGCAGAACATCAAGTTGCTGAAGAACACCGAGACGGCCAACCCAAAGTAGTCTGTGGAGAGCAATTTGATGGGTCCGCCCAATCGAAGCGCACCAAATGTTTCGTAGTTGAAGAACTGCGTTCCAGCCACATAACGCTGGGATCCCACGATGTCTTCTTCCGAGAATTGCAAAGCAAACGAATCATTCTTGGCTTTGGTATCGTTCATGGTGTCTTGCAGCGGGGTCGATGGGGAATCCACTTGGTCAGGAAAGAAGAACCACTGGTGTTACGCAGATGGATGACGTTTTGTTGAGTGCATGACCGCACCAATCAAGGACCCTCCATGTCAACTTGTTCACTGGATTGTGCACATGACAGACAAGCACCTGTGATCTTATCGCAAATCCATATGGCGTTGGACTTTGACGTGTCCGGGTCGCTTTCCCACAAGGCCAAAGTCGCATTCAACGATTGTCAGGGATCATCATAGGGCGACTCCACCGTCCGGTGCGACGATCATGGGAGCAACACCCGGTGGCGTTAGCTATTTTTGTGCCACGCACCGCTTCCAGTCCAACTGCGGACTGTTCATCGGAGGCGAAACCATCAGAGCTTGATGCACAGCGCTGTTTGAGGGCATTTGTTGCTCCCAAGTCTGAGCCGTTCTTCTCCAGCATCCCCAAACGGCGTGGAAGCAAGTTCACGATGAGCTTTCTCGACCGGTTCCAAGACAAGATTTCCACGGTCACTGCCCATGGCCATCTCAAAAAGGCAGATGGAAGCGAAGAAATCCGGGTTGGCCCCTACCAACCTCGCAAGAATCCACTCAACACAAAGTCGGGACTGCCACCACCTGGTAATGCTGTCAATCATGTTGGCAAGCTGATTGTCAACGCAACAGCTGCTCCGGATGGTCATTCAAGCTTGACAAACAATGCTCCTGTTCCGGTCCCATTGGACTCAAGTCAAGCAAAAAAAGATGGCAGCATCAGTCACAGAAATTACACCTTGGACAGTGAGCGGCGCCTTCGAGCAGCTGGCAAGAACTCGATTGCTCAATTGAGCAGCCGAAGTGAGCAAAGCGATGGCGATACTGCAACAGCCGCCAATTGCGGACAGATCTTTTGTCGTACCCCGCCGAAAATGCCACGAGCTTTTCCATCGCCAAAAGAAGTGAATGAGAAACTTGTAAAAACGGAGCAGGACCAGCTTGCTTTCAGCCGCAAAAGTCGGCCGGTTCGCTATGAGCCCTGCAATCTGGCTCAATACCGGAAAGAAAAACCAAGTGGTTACTATGAATTGGGCCACTTGCAACCTGATTTGAACTCGGAGGAGTTGGTACGAAAGCGAGCCGCACAAGAAAAAGTTCGCGCATTTTCCACCAACCTGCGCACCATCAACAAGCAGATTTGTCAGCCCAAGGACAAAAAGACCGAAGTTGACTCGATACCATCAAAGGATTGGACGTCAGGAAATGGTTCACCACCGAAAAAGACCCAGTCGAATCGGGAGCGAGCGTTGGAGTTTGCCAAACGTGTGCCAAAGCCCCGAGTCACCAATAATGGCGCACGGCGTCAAGAGCTGGATGCTGTCGAGGAAGAAGCTAACTACAAGCAAAAACAAATGGCTAAAGTGCTTACTTCAACAAGTCCAGCGCCACCCCAACATCATAGTCACGGCAGTGATAGCAGTTATCACCATGCAAGCAGTCCGAAACAAACGTACTATCAGCCGATTTCCCGATCAAACGGCTGTGATGATGATGATGATGATTACGACCAGGACTCAGAACTGCAGATGCTGCAGACAAGACATCATCAATCAAAAGCTCAAGTTGAAGCTGCCATTCGACGTCGCTAGTGCCGACGATCGACTTCGACGGCAAAATGAAATTTTCCATGGAGAGTACTCTTCTCGCCTGACTCATTTGAACGATCAATTCATCTTCAATCTGGAGGGATTCTTGATCTCTTTCTGCTGCGGCGACGCTTGGTACGTCGGCCTCAACTATTTGTGCATTCCGCACCGTAGTTGCAATGGCATTGGACATCGAAAGCGGCATATCGGTGAAAGGAGTGGGAGGATCTTCGAAAAAAGATCTCGCGTGTATTGTTGATGGACTTATTTTCTACTTCTCACGGAAATGACTTCATCAGTGACGCCAAATTGGTAGCAATGCAAAAGCAAAACAATACCGTGAATGCACCAAAAATGAAATATCCTGCAGCTTTTGTGAATCCGCCGTAGACACGAAGATACTGAGCATCAATCTTCTGAAGCGGCAAAAAGTGAAGCCCTATGGCACTGAGCGCGTTGATCAAAACGTTCGCTGTTATGGCGATCATAAGAGTTGAAGGAGTGTAAGTCTTTTCTGGGATTACATCAGTTTTGAGTCCTTGGGACACAAGCTCCATGAGCGTCACATCGAACAGACGCACTGTGTGATCAGCCATCAGGATCATTCCCACCGTTGAAGCCTCAATTCCTTCTTGAACAATCTCAGTCACTGGTACGATTGTCATCATTTCCATCAACCCCATAGTCACTCCGGTCATCGAAGTGAACATGATGTAAAGCACTTGTGACCGCAGCAATGGGACGTATATCGTGCAGACTGACATGACGAAAGTTGGTACAACTTGCATGATCGGAACCAACGCAAAGACTTGTCGCCACGAAGCATTTCGAAAATATACCCGCCAGAGCAAGAAGGTCATGACGGCGACAAACTGCTGTGCAAGATTCTGCATCAGAGTGGCAGTACTTTCGATCTCCACGGTAGGTTGGGTTGAATTGGTTGGAATGACCATTTTGTTGAGCCTCAAGATATCGTAGTGCGGTCGAGGAAATCGGATGTAGATGAAAAACCCAAAGCACCAGATAAACCAAATGGTTCGCCAAATAGCCTTTTGTTGGGCGACTTTCCAGCACCAGACTAGTTTTTGCTCAAATGTCTCGCGAAAGTACTTTTCATCGTCTTCTTCATCAATAAATACGATTACTGCAACGATTGCAACAAGAGTAAGGACGGCGAGACACATATACGATGCTTCGACAAATACGAGTCGAGATTGATCATCCTGAACCAAGCAATGAGCAAAAACAGACCCCATTGCCCGAGATGAAGCTCGCAGAATCAAGTAGGTTGCTTGGATTTTGCCTCGTTCGTGCACAGCTTCTCTTTGAGACCACTCGATGATCATGGTATGTGACGCCAAAAGAGTCACAAAAGTACCCGTCGTTGCTCCTGCGAAGAGTACTGTGATGAAGAACTGATGGTTCTGTCTGACATGATCAGTTCCTTCAACTCTTGTGGCAGTAAAGAGCGCACAAAGACACACAAAGGATATGACAAAGCCCAGAACCATATACGACTTTCGATACGAATTCATGATGGGAAACGAATCGTTGATGAGTCCGACCACGAAGCAGAGTGTGCCCGGGATTTCGATCAGTCTCGTAGCAGCTTTTCGTTGAGGGCCCGTCCAGTTCCATTTGTCGAACATCCATTGGGCTTCTCGATGGATAGACGTGTACAAAAAAGCACACACGCAAACAGCCAGCGCGAGTCCACATCCTCGAATGGAGAGCAGGTCAATGACAGGCCCGTTGCGCAAGCAACCAAAGCGCTCGTAGTTGAAAAAGTTTTGGCCGGCGACGAATTTGGGACGCGACTCCATCACAGACGACGTTGAATTCACAGACTCGAGCACGCAGGTTCCCTCGCGGCTTGCAGAAGCATCCGTATACACGTCCACTTCCATGTCACTTTCCTCCTCTCCTTGTTGTTGTTGGTGACGGTCGTCGTCGTGGCTGTGGTCACTGCCATACTCAGAGCTGCTGTCGTGGCCTGCTTGATACTGTTGGTCCTCACGAGACCCGTATCCACAGAAGTTGCCAATGTACTGCGGCATGTCAAATTCAAGTGGCGACGGCACCACATATGCGCGCATTGCTTTCCCTTTTGGGTTTCTTCTGTTTCTTCTTCTGCTTGTGTGGCAAACGGAAAGATACCAACTGAGCGATCTTCTAAAGTGAAAAAGGAAAGTTGAACTTTGACTTGGATGCGAACACAAAGGCTAATCGGATTATAGAGGTCATGTACTCTCCCGGCGTTTGGTTGTTATCACCGAGCTGGTCGTGCAAATCCTTCTCCATTTGGTCCGCCATTAGACAGTCTAGACCACGATTGATGGGATTTGCTTTCCTTCATTGCCACATGTGCTCACGCATCATACAAGTGGTTAAGCCTGGATGCCATCATACTCTAGAGGCAAATCAGAAATACGTCGATTATCGCTTGTGACAGTTTGGACTTTATTAACTGATATCCTTGCAAACATGAAAGGGAAACCATTTGTTTTCCCATAAACTATGCAAGTCGAATACAATTGGGCAGGTTTCCGAAAGGTTACTTCCCTTTCTCACTTCAACCGGACCACAGCGGCGGCGGCTCAAATGGGCCTCATCAATGCGCGTCCTGTGTCTCTGCTGAGCCAGCCTCTGGAGATTCATGCTGGGATCCGCAGACACTTTCGCTCCTGGTCGCTCGACCATGTGCTCTTGGCGGTTGCGCGGTACCGCGACCTCACCCAGCGGCCCTGTGTTGACGCGATTCTTCTGGAACAAATCCTCGGCATCCGCGACTTGGAGTTCATTCAAAGCATCGTGCGCGTATTCTCCCCGCGGTTACCCACGCGGGTGGAGTGTATGGTCGACATGATGGAGATCTTTGTGGCGCTGTTGCTGGTGTGCCACTCGCATTCGATGGTGGAACGGCTTCAAGGTTTGCTATGCACGTCACTTTCTGCACGGATCGAAAGAGAAAATTATGGTCCTGAACACTACTCGTTTGACGGTTGCGAACAGCCATATTTGATCTCTTTGATGCGGAGAAAGCAGCAAGTCTCTATTATGCGGACATCGTCATGCGTATGTATTCTGATGCTGGGTGTTTGTGAGTCCTGTACAAGTATATGGGCCTGAAGGTGTGCGGTGCAGTGTTTACAACTGCAGGAAGAAGCATAATGAAGCTCTTGGACTATGCGGTGGATTTTGCAACTGCTTCTTCCCAATGACCTGGCTGTTTCTAACACCATAGCGCACTGATTGTGCATTACGGCAACAGGTAGTTCCGGAGAAAAGCGAAGTGATGCGATTTGTCAATGAGATGTCGAGGATTGCAACCGTCGACGCGTCGGGAAGAATCCGCCGTCAAGAATTATGCGCTATAGTACTCTCCAGCCACCATGTGATGTACTACGTCAAACAATGCACTGGAGAAGGTATTTATTGGTGTTGGTTTGCACATTTGAGGTGTAACAGCATGACCAACTTGCTGACGATGACGCTCTCGTAACCAGAAAAACCAAAACTCTATTTGATGCTTGAAAAAGAGAGTGATTTTCTTGGCGCGATTGAGTTCCATACCGTTGAAGAAATGCAACAGGTTTCGTTGAAAACCATTCGAGAAATGGCTGCCAAACAGATTCGTCGGGTTCCAGGGGATTACGCGTTTCTGAAGCAAGGTATGCTACTCTATTCACTAGAAGAATAACGTCAGTACACTTGGCCTGAAGAAGATCTATTCGTGCATTAAGGAATTGAGATGAAGCGAGCATGGGAAGCAGACCGAAAGGCATGGTCAATCACTCCCTTCGCGTTGAGAGGTTCTCCGGGACTACGAATGCAGATGCGTCATCGAAACAATGAAAAAGAGTGCTCCTGGTGGAAAAACTGCTTTCAATTTCGCTTCATGGGCAAAGAAATAGGTCGCTACAAAGAAAAAATTCATCGGATCAATCCCATTTGCAGGAAATACATCTTCAAGTGTCGAAGAAATGAGAAAGTCCTGGTACGCTCTATTCGTTGGCATGTTGGGACAAATTGGAGTGGCGAATGGCTCTATGATCAAGCGACTATCACATCGAAGACGAAACGCGCGATTCGCAAGAAGCTGAGAACTGCCACGAGGCCATCCTTCATGGTCAAGAATCAATATGGCAGGATCCTCACCCCTTTGACTGAAGCTGATCGAGTTCAAACAACTGCCAGTTCTACTCGGCAGAGGGACTCCACACCCGCTTCACAGCAGAGTACTCGCTCCCGTGGATCAATGGTACTGTCCGCAGAGCAGATCGAGCTGCAGAAGAAGCAACTTGAAGAGGTCAATCGGTATATTTGCAAGAAGGCAAGAATCATCTCTATTGAAGCTCAACAAGCGATGGCAGAACACCAGCAAGCCAAACCAACTACCGTTTCCATTCTCGTGAATGTTCAAGAGAAAAAGTCGCATCACTCACGGTTAGTGAACCGAGTATCAAAGAGTTCATTCCGCGAATCAACAGCACAAGAAGAATCAGAGGATCAACAAGATGACGAAGCAAAACAATTTCGGCCCCATATTGAAGTACTCAGTGATAATATGGTTCTTGATCCTCCTTCATGCATGGCAAGACAGTTGATCCAGCACGAAAACTACATCTGCTCTTCCAACGTTTGTTTGGACGGCGATGAAGTCGAAGTCTTTCCAGTTCTTGTGATTCGCCCATTTGGACCGGAGGTAGTTGTGGCAAGTCAAGCGATTCCGAGTAATATTCACGAATTCGACTCTGCCGAAACAATTGCAGCTGCTAAGGACCGAGAACGAGAGGAACCAGAAAAGCTGGTGAGGTTTACAGCCAACCCATGCTATATCATCAATTGCAACGTGGAAATCAATAGAAAAGAAGAACACACTGAAGGTCTTCGGGAATGCATCAAACAGTTGGACGACTTGGTGCTCTTGAGCAGAACAGACATCTTTGGACGAACGCTACTGCATGATGTGGCTGAGTTTGGCCATTCCCAGTCAATGGAATTGCTCCTATCACAAAAGGTTTTGGTGAACAGTCGAGACTGCCGAGGAGACACACCTCTTCATTGTGCAGCTCGGCACGGACGCATCAAAGAGGTCAGTCTTCTCTTGCGAGAAGGAGCGATCGTATGTAGACCCAACTACGATGGTCTATATGCCCTTCATCATGCTCTTTACACTGCTCTGAAACAGCGTCCACGCGGAAGCAAGTTCACTGGCGTGGCGTCGGTGAGTGAGTCAAAGTACACTCGGCTGCGTCAAGTGATTGATCTGTTGTGGGACCGAATGTCTCCTCAAGAACTCTCGAGAAGGGACTCGTATGGTTATCAAAGCTGCTTCGAGCTTGAGGCCCAGCTGTATGGCGATTTCTTCGTGGCGGCTCGCGATGGCAATGTCAAGCGTGCACAGGACATTCTCAATCGCGACAAGGGATACATGAAAATCAATGAACAAATGTCATGGCTTGGGAGAACTCCTCTGCATGAAGCTGCTGAGCAAGGACACTTTTCAATGGTTGATCTATTGTTAAGAATCGGCGCAAATGGATATTTGAGAGACATCCAGGGACAAACACCACTTCATCTTGCTGCACAAAAGACCAACACCAATCGGATTGTTTGCTGCTTGACGCAGAGGTTCCCAGAGATTCTGCCTTTCCAAGACAATCAAGGGAAAACTGCGCTTCATCTTGCTGCGCAAAAACGGAATTGGGAAGTTGCGCACAGTTTGATCCAAGCAATCTCCGACTTTCAGTCTCGTGGAGTGTATGACAGAATTGACGGAAACGTCTTCGAAATAGCGGATAAAGCAGGTTACACAGCGTTGCATTATGCCTGTGCTGCTGGCCAAGCCAAGATTTGTGAAGCACTCATGGATGTTGTTCCTGGAATTCCAATCTGGTGCAGAAAAGAGAATTCGAACGAGTCAAAGGAATCAGATCAAATCTTTGCTGAACCTAGCGATTATGCAGTGGAGATGAGTGACAAGCCACCAGAAGAACCCAAAGAGGTTATTCCATCGCCTGTTGAGATTGCCATGAGAGGACTACTCGCCAATATTAGGCGGTATGCCGATTACATGGCCGTTTTGAAGACATTGCTCCAAAGGATTTGCTCGCGACAGCTTGACGTTGTGACAAAGAAGCCTTTTCTGCATGTGGTGCCTGAGATTGCCTCTGTGAACACCAGTGTTGCAAGTGAGGTATGCAGACTTCTGGTCGCTAATCAAGCTGAAGTCAACACAACCAACGAAGCTGGAGAGACCGCACTCCTGTTGGAATGTCGTCGTCTTGCTCTTGGCAGGACACCAGCGAGTCTCTCGGATTTGACTTCAGAAGACACTGCACGGCTCGGACTTGTCCGAGTCTTGGTTGAGTTGGGGGCGCATGCAGACATGTTCAATAACAAGACTGGAGAGTCGCCTATTGGTTGGGCTGCGTTTGCAGGCGATGTGAAATTGATGGAGATTCTTGTGGAAGCCGGTGCCGAAGTCAACTCGTTTACTCGAGGAAGGTTCTCTACGTTGCATTTTGCAGCTCTCTCTGGAAGCCTTGCGTGCTGCAAGCTGCTACTTCTGTTGAACGCATCGGTTCAGGTGGATATGGGTGCATCCAACGCTGAAAACCCATTGTTCTTTGCGATTCGCTCAGGGAGATCGGATATCGTGGATCTCATGCTTGAGAACGGTGCTGATCCCAGCGCGCTCTGCACCATTCAACGCAAAACGACTTCGTATGGTGTGAACTTGTCAATTGAAGCAAAGAAAACTCATCCAAAAGCCAAGACAAGGAAATTGTCCAGAAGCCATCCAGCTCATGAGCAATGGTTTTCCGGAAAACTGGTATCACCACTGAGTTTCGCACTTGTCTTGTCACGAGTAGTGATGGCATTCTCGACAGAAGAGCAAACACCGACCGCGTTGTATCAGCAGCGCCATCACGCGCGATGGAGCGAGATGCAGAAGATCTGTCTACTTCTGATTGGATCCATCAACAAGAGGATCCAACATCATCCGACTTCTCAGCACATGCCCAGTAAACTGTTCTCCCCACAAGACATCTTTCTCGCTTGTGAAATGGGTTTTTGGACCGTCGCCAGCGAACTACTTGATCACCAAATCACCATCTCCAGTGCGTTAAGCTCTCCTGAGATGAATGCACTGCATTTTGCTGCTTTCGCCGGACAAACAGACCTTTGTGTTGGACTCGTGACGGCAGGAATCAACGTGAATTGTATTGTCGCCAACTCCGCACCGCAAAACCCAGACAAAGAAAACTCCCCGGACCACTACTACCCTCAATCAGCTATTGCCAAGCAGCGAGCTGTTGGCGCACTGTACTTCGCCCTCGTGAATGGACACGTTGAAACAGCAGCCAAGCTCCTGGTTCTTGGTGCTATCCCAGAGATTTGTCTTCCAAGAGTCATGAAAAAGCAGAAACGTCATGTAGGGCAACTGCAGGATCAACAAGGACTTGGCAACTGGAGCGATGGAATGCCTCACCGGAAAAGCAGAAAGGCCAAATCAGTTCTCACCGAGATCGAGTATTGCACCCTCTTCGTCACCGAAGCTGCAACAAACAAAGCGAAAACACGGCGTTTTGCTACTCAGAGTCCGCGCCATGACCATGTGGATCAAGGCGATACATTGAAGATCAATTTTGTTCGTCTGCTCGAGCGCAGCGTGAATGACCACAAACCGATGCTTCAACTTGCTGTCGAGTTCGGATACTTGGAGATTGTCCGAATTCTAGTCGAAGCCGGAACCAACTATCTCAAACCCATTCAGAAATCAAAAGAAAGTGCCGCACCTGGTTCGGAGGATTGTACCGAACTCAACGTCATCCACATCGCGATATCCAGAGGTCATTTGGAGATTGTGCAGTATCTACTTGGACAAGTCTTGTCGAGAGAGCCGCCCGCCCAAGAGCATGATGCGAAATTGGTTCAAACCATCGAGCGTTCGAATGCCTTAGAGAAGCTTGTTCGACGGTCAAAGAGTTTCCTTGTCACTTGCTGTGAAGCTCAACAAACCGAGATTCTTTCATTCATGCTCGACCATTTCTCATTTGAACGTGTAAGAGGACAGCACAAGGACAGCCGACCAATGCTTCTCAATAAGGAAGACGACTTAAAGGAAGCACTGGATGTCTGTGCTCTGAATCTATTCGTGCAAGGCTTTGACCAACTAAAAGCACACGGCGCATGGCCCGACTTTAGAACTTTGGCGAAGTTGATGGAAGCAATTGATTCCAAGCGAGCGTGGAGTCGATGCAATGGCGTTTCTAGTGACGTGTCCCGTCTTATCGAGACTATTCTACAATCAAGCACCGTGTCGACTTCCCCGAAACGAATGAAATCCAGGGATCATTTCAAGCATCTTGAACAGTTTCTGGAGGGCTCGGTGGGTGCGTTTACTTTCGATGACGTTCTCAAGGTCCTCATCATGAGCTCGCAATACCAACTGTGGCAAGCGATTCAAACTGTGTTTCTTGGCGGCAACCAACGCTTTTTTCTGGACCCTGCGTGCAAGTATCGACCAGTGCTGACGCGTGCAGCCAGTTGTTGTCTTGTGATGGTTCGAGCCGCAATTGCCAACCAGGTGGAGCTGCTCACGTTCTTACTCGACCTGGGAATTGCAGCCGATGCATCCTTGAGCAATCTTCCAACAATCCGATCACCTCTTTACTACGCAGCATGCTATGGGAATCTGGAAGCTTTTGCTGTTCTTCTACTTCGATCGCCGTCGTTGATAACTGTAGCGCCGTTCTTTGACCACTCTCGAGCTTCCAAAGCATCTCAGAAACCCGAAAGAAGCAAGCACTCTGTTAAGCTTTTGACGAAAGAGCTCTCATCTTCTCAAGCACATGATTTGAACAGTTTCCAAATGGTGTTTCTCTCGGCAGAGTGGTCCTCCAGCATGTTGCATCCTGGAACGACATGCAGGTGGCACAACCTGACTGCAATGGGTTGTGTGGTAAAAGGGAAAGCGCAAAAGAGTTTCTTGTTGATCCAAAAGTTCTTCAACGCGTATTTGTGCGAATCCAAGCAGGTTCCCCAAGAGTTTTATCTTCACTTCGCCACCAAGTATTGTGACAGGCGTTTTGTTCAAGCTCTAGTGGAAGCTGGTGCCAGTGCAACGCTGAAGAATTTCGAAGGCGAGACACCTTTGACGATTGCATCAGCTCGCACCGACCACTCTGCCCTTGAAGTCGTGAAGTATCTGACGAGTCTAGTGAAGAAAGATGATCTCGTGCCAACTCTTAGTGCAGCACTTGGTCACTGCCTACGGAACTCTCCATGCAACCTGCAAGTACTGCGGTTTTTATTGGAATCTGGAGCTGCCATCTCCCAGGCTGTCATCGATGGCGTCGATGCCTACAGCTTTGTTGTTCGGTCAGTCCAAACAGCTCCTTTGGCTCTGCTTGTCAGCCATGGATTGGTGATTACAAGCGATATTATCCGCGAGTTTGTGGCGAACGTTCTGCACCAGCAAACACCATCCAACTCCAAACCACACAACGCCAGACCAAAAACCTCAACGAAGAATGTTGAGGCATTCATGATGTTGTTGCTGGATCATTTCAAGCAAAAAGAAATGGATGAGAACGTCTTGCTTGATTTCTTGGCCGCTGCAGCGCGTTTGGGGTTGAATGCCACGTCGGATTCTCCGCTTCAAAAGCGATTCTGGAGTATCGTGGAATGCTTGTTGGATCGCTATGGCTCAAGTTTGAAAGGCTTCAAAGACGCCACGAAACAAACAAATGCCCTGCATTGTGCTGTCTTGGCAAGTGAACTGCCGTTATGTAAGAAACTGCTGGAGATTGCCGGCTTTGACACATGTGCACCAAATGAAAATGGTCAAAATGCTGTTCATTTGGTTGCTCGCACTGGTGATCGTCGCATCTGTCGATTACTGTTGATCTCCATGCGGGAGCAGAAAATCATCAACCACGTGGACGATCTGGATGCTTCTGGCCGCACAGGTACACGAATTGCTTGATAGTACGAGGCTACCACTTTTGTCTTTTGACGTGTATGTGCTTTGCTGCAGCTCTACATCTGGCGTCCAGGCATGGTCACAAAGAGATCGTCGAAATGTTGTTGGAAAACGGATCAAATGCGTCCCTCCGATGCTCCCAAGGATCGACCGCTGTATTGTATGCAGCACGGTACAACCACCTCCCGGTACTCCTGGTTTTGTATTCACGAAAGGTTGGTGTCCTGTACTTCATCAATTGGTTTTCTTCTTATTTGCCACGTCTGACATGGTCTCCTTCATTAGCCGGATCCAAAGCTCTTGTTCACGCCCGATGGAGAGTTCGCTATGTTTGTTGCTGCGGAGAATTCTGGTTTCAGTGTCGTTCGATGGTTCCGAACTAGCTGGAATAAAGAGCAACCTGACGCTGCGATCGCTGTTCATCGAATGACTAGTCGTACGGGCAGAAATCTACTTCACATTGGTGCGCTATACGGTGATTATGACACAGTGCAAGACATTTGCCACAGCGATTGCGCGAAAGAACTTGTGAATGCGAGAGACGCAGCTGGGTATACACCTGTCATGTACGCGTTCGCTTTTGGACGAATTCAAATCACCGACTTTCTCTGCCAGTTTGGTGCTGAAGTGGACGTAATCGTGGATCACTCGGCCGCGCCAAAAACCCATCCGTACGTGCAGAGTTTCACAATTACTTCTATCTTGGACTATTTCGTGTGCCCTGGTTGGCTCAGTGTGCTGCTTCGCGACGACTCGCGTGAAAAAGAACTTCGAATGGGACCATTGAGCTCGTGTCGGTTGATGAAATACCAGCGAACACGAAGTGTGCTGCATTTCTCGTACCTAGGAGCTGTGACTCTTAAGGCCCAGAATGTCAAGGTATCGCGAAGAATCAGCATCCCGGTGTCACTGCGCAGGTGGAGGTTCCCAGGTGAATCGGTGCTGGTTTTCGCTTGTGAAAGCGGCGATTTCCATCTGATGAGATTTCTATTGAGTTCCTCGTTGGGTTTTGCAACCAACTTATCGTTTCAGGTTCAACGAGAGATGTTTGTTCGTGCTGTATACTGGAATCATCTCTCCATCATCTCGTTTTTGCTGGAGAAAGTGTCACCCGATGCTTTGCGATCCAAAGCTACCTCTTTGAATTTTCACGAGTTCATTGAGTATGGAGTGGATTCTGCCATATCCCGAGGTTTAGAAGAGATGGCATTGCTGCTGCTGAATCAGTGGAAACCATCTACGGTCGACAAAACTAGCACTGTTGCCAATCCAGGAGCTGCATTTGCTTTTCAATTTGCCCATGGATTCCGAATGGCGTGTATGCGCCGCATGAAGCGGCTTGTGGTATACATGATGGAGCGTGGACGGCACCAGATTGCAGCTTTCACGGATAACAATGGCAACGACGCACTCAGCTTTGCTTTTGCATTTGGGGATGTGGAAATTGTTTCCTTGTTGCTGCACCATGGAGCGACGTTGCGTGCTGGGGTTGGTGCAAGTTATGGTGCCCCATCGTACAAGAAATGGCTCGAGTTTGGAGGTAATGGCTGGCTCGCCGTGTATGTCATTTTGCACGTCCTGTTGCTGTGCCACTGACTGCAAGTGAATGTCCAGGTCCAAAAGAGGTTGAAGTGGAATGGCTTCGACGCGTCCAAACCGCTTCAAGGCAGACAAATCACCACCAGTCACCCAGAAAGCCGCCCATGATCGGTCCGCTAGAGCACTACGAAGACCACGAGGAGAAACTTGCCACCAGCGTCATGGCCACGTGCTTTCCAAGTCAGCTCATGTGATCGAGACCAAAACGAGTTGCGACCATTCCCAGGTTTGTCCAATTGCATTTCTATTATGTTATGTGCAGAGAGATTGCTCATGGCTCAAAAGAAGTCGGCTGCTTTCATGCGTTTCGCCGTTGTGGCTTTGGCTTTGACTTTGGATTTGGAAGTAACCTTCTTGGTGGTGGAGGTCGTCTTGGTTTTGGCTTTGGTTTTGACTGTTTCCGTTGGAGTCGACGGCGGTGTTTTGAGCACGCCTTTCATTTCGGATGCATCTCGAGGCGAAGCAAGCGCCTTTTTGGATGAAGCTTTGAGTCGCTTGATGGAAAGCGAATACGGCAGTGCTTTGCTTTTACCAAACGTGACTTTCTTGACCTTGCTATCACTTTCATCGTCGTCGTCTTGCTCTCGTCGTTTGGTTGCCTCCAACTTTCTCCTTTTTTGCTGAGCGACCGAAGCCTTGCGAGTGGCTTTGGCAGTGCGATCGCAGTGGGCGCAGATATCCTTGGCTTTGGGCAAAAAGTTTTTGCCAAAGCCCTTGCAGACGGCACAGCGCTGGAATTTGACGCCGCTCTTGACGATAAAGAACCTCTTGGGTTGGTCCGTCGCTGTCTTCTTGTCGGCCTTGGGTTGTTCCACAGGAGTCTTCTTGTCCGCTTTGGCAGGTTTATCGGCTTTGTCCGCTTTCGCCTTGGGAGCCGCAGCTGCTTTGGATTTGGCATCGGTTTTGGCCTGTTTCTTCACGCTCGTCGCGTCCTGTTGGGGCTTTTCGGGCTCTTCCTTGGCAGCACTGTTGGTCTTCTTGGGCTCCAGCTCTTTGGGCGGCGTGGACTTCACAGGTTTGATGGTCTTCTCTTGCTTTGGGCTGTCTGGTTGCTCGCGCTTCTGCTTTTTGGTGGCTGGTGTGGCTGTTTCCAAAGGTGCTTTGTCCTCCACCCGGGTTTTCTCTTCGGTGTCCTCTTCGACTGTCTTTCGTTTGTTTTTCTTGCGTTTCTTCTTGGATTTCGTCGACAGCTCGGCATCGTGTTCGCCTTCCGGTTCATTCATCGCTGCGGCTTGTGCTTCTTCTTCTTCTTGTGCTTGTTCCTGCGCTTGTTGGTCGTCCGCCTTGTCCAAGTCGTCGGGTGGCGCCAAGTCCTTGACAGACTTGAGCGAATCCACTTTGGTCAGCTGGTAAAACTCGCCATACAAGTCGTACAGCGCGCGGCGATTGCGTTCCAATGTGTCACTACACAACAGGGCAAAAGTCAGCTTTGCTTTCTCTCTTGCTCGTTCGCTTGTCAACAAGTTGCTTACTCGGCCGATGCGATCTGGAAGATGCGATGCTGCAGGTGCTGCAAGTCCACTTTCTCAAACGCAGGCAACTCGTCTTCTTCCGTCTCGGTCTCATCTGCTTGTTCTTCGCCACTGGCACTCTTGGACGAGTTCTTCTCGGGCAACGCACCGAAATGGTACTCCTTCAACAGCGGTCTACAGCAGCAACAGCAGCAGCAGCAACAACAACAACAGCGTCCATGAGCAACACACAAATGGGCCAAACGATCTCCACGACCGTGGCACTCACCCAAAGACAAGCTCTCGCACGCGCTTGAACACGGCCTTGTCTTGTTCTCGTTGCAGCAAGCGCACAAACGGCACCAACAACGCCACAAACGGCTCGTTGTCGATGGTTTTCCCGGTGGCCTGACACAATTCCGTGACGTACAGGTCTGCGATATGCAGACGAAGTCCATTGGGCAATTGCAGCAGAATGGTCTGCCAGAGCATTTGCGTAAACTGACGCACCAGCGTAGGTGCAAACTGGTGCTGTTGCAGCAGCACAAAGCTCTGGTGCACAAACTTGCGCACCAGCGAGTAGAATTTGTCCAGTCGAAGTCCATCGATGCCGTGCCATTCACGCTGCATGGTGCGCAAAAAGCTAGCCACGAAGCGCAACCGGAGTGGTTGGGTAGGCAGCTTGTGCACCAGCAACGACAGATTGGTGGAGAGTTCTTCCTGGATGGGTCGTTTGTCGCTCATCCACATGCAATAGAACAGCGCTTTCCACAATTTATCCAGCTCCAGGTCGCTCCATGTGCGTTTCGAGTGAAGATACAACGCGAGTTTCTTGAGCGCTTGGTCGCGATACTTTTTCTCTACGGAATTCCAAAAGTGTCAACTTGCTGGCTGACGGGCAAAGCAACAACAAGAGTCCTGTATACAGAGAGAGAGAGAGAGAGAGAGAGACGCGTTCGACTCACCAGTGTGCGCGAGGCGCTGGCCAAAACGCGACGCCACGTTCTCCATTTTGCTTGCGGGGTTGACTGATCTGGTGATTTACTGGGGCCACGTCGTTACACGCCAAAGGAAATGGATGGCCAAAGCGGATCAGACAAGTGTTATAACCGTTAAGTGGTGGAAACATGACAGGTTCGGAAGGTGGACTGAAGGTTGCGCGTCCGCCCGTCCATTACCACCCAGAGTGGTGCAACATTCGTTCTTTTTTTTTTTTTTCATCTACTGGCTTTTGCTTGGATTGCGGTAAGGTACAAAGCCAAAAGCGAAAGCCCACTGCCGGTCCAGATTGCACCCATTGAGTTACTTAGTGGACGAGTGTTGTGTACTTAGTGCACAGCCGTGTGTGTTGCGCATCCAAGTTCATTGGTCGTTCCGATCTGAACCAAAAGCGCAGCCAAGCCGTGTGTTGAGAAGAAGAAGCGTCCATTAAGTAGAGGTGGCGTGTCAACTCTACTTTGGGTTTCTTGGTGTTACTTAGTGGATGGGCACTTGCGTCCAGGGTTTATTGAGGCGCGAATCATAAACTTTGTCACTCCATCTGGTTAGCAATTTAGAAAGTTAGGCAGCTACCTTTACCCAGTGCAGTTTAGGAAGCCACGGGGCCACGGCAGAATGATGATGATGGTGGCCGAGAATGCGTCTCTCAAGGATCTCAGCGTCTCGCTGTCGCCGCTTTTGCCCAGTTCCATGGAGGAAGATGACTCGCTGGGTGCGTCGGACGGCAAAAAGCGGGTCCACTTTCAGCCCGAGATGGGGTTTCAGCCGACCCACACGGTGTTTACGCCGCGCCTCAACTCGTCTGCACTGCGGTACATTGCGCCGGATGCGCGGCTAGAAGGTAGCACCAGTCTCGCGCCGCCGTCGTCGGTGAGTTCCATCGTCAAACCCAACTACGACGACTCGCTGCGTCGCGTCAGTGTGGTGCTCTATCAGCACATTCGACGTTGCGAAAAGCGCCACCGCGAGCAAATGCACCACCATGCGGCCCAACACCACACCAGTAGCAGCAACAGCACCATCGGTGCCAGCGTCAGTGCCAGCTCCAGCCAATCCCAATCCCAATCCCAATCCCAGCCAAGTGCACTAGCTAGAGGCCACCAGGCTGCCGTGGGCCAGCATCCGACGATTTCTTCGTCCACCATCAGCACCAACAGCTCCAGCACCGCCAATGGTAGTCATCCAGCCAGTAGCAGCAGCACCAGCTCCAGTACCAACTCAAGTTCCAGTCTTAGCGTAGTCAACGGCGGCGGCATTCTCCAAGAGACCAGCGATCTCAAGGTCAACGCGGTCAGCCAAGCGATCAGCGAGTCGGGCGAGGTCACCGACCCGCAACAGATGAGTTTCAGCGCCAATTCACAATCACTACTCTCGCCAAAGCTGGTGGAAGTGCCCATCCATGAGATCTTTCGTGAAGAACACTTTGTGACGCCGCAGTTCAAGTACACGTTTGTGCGACTGCCCAAAATGTTCCCCATGACGTCGTATGTGATGGAGAAGATCACGTCCAAGAGCCACGTGCCCAGTGTCGACGAGATCTTTCGCTTTTGCAAAAACCTGTTCAACAAGGCCCAACTCAGTGCCGAGTGCACCATCGTCTGTCTGATCTACATCGAACGGCTCATGGAGCAAGCCAATGTGCCGCTCTTGGCGGCATCGTGGAAACCCATCGTGCTCTGTGGGCTTTTGCTCGCGTCCAAGGTTGGTTGGGGGTCTCGTCTTCGCACCGGAAAGGAGCTCCCAGGACCCGAGTGCTGACCAGCTTTTGTGTGTTTTGTTTGGATTTTGAACCATGTAGGTCTGGCAGGATTTGAGTTCGTGGAACGTCGAGATCAGCAATATTTATCCCCAGTACTCGGTCCACTCGATCAACCGCCTGGAACGATTGTTTCTGCACCACATCCAATGGGATTTGTACATTTCCGGCAGTGTGTACGCCAAATACTACTTTGCGCTGCGGTCGCTGACCGAGAAGAAAGATTTCCGACGACGATACAATTACACCATGAAAGTCGATCCACCCAACACGCGACGACTCGAAGAACGAACCGCCGCGATCAAAAACGCGCTGTATTCCAAGAGTCTGTGAGTACGCAGCGCATGCGTCAGGCATGGAGGCATGGCGGGATTCATTTGGGGTCGGATGACGGCAGATATGGAGATGATGGAGGGGCAGTGGTGGGTGGGTGGGTAGGTGGGTTGTTGCGGGAGATTTCTTTTGTTTTCTTTTTGCTTTTGCACGTTGATTTGTTGCTTTTTTCTTTGTGTTTCTGTTGGCATTAATATATTTTCAAGACGACGACTTGGTGTGAGCGGAGGGGGGGGGGGCGCGCGGAGGTCCGTGCCGTCTGTCCCCTTGGACTTCTTGCGCAGCTCCACCGTTGTGTTTTCCCGCCGCAAAGTAATCAAGGGGGCGATTCCATGGAGTGCTGCACAAATGTCGTCAATGGTGCAAAGCTTCGAGTCACTTCGGCTGGGGGGAGGCATGGAGGCATGGCCATGGTCGAAACTCGCGACATCCTGGCTCCCTCTTGCAGAAACTCCACCAGTCCGACCCGACTTCAGTTCGGAGGTCGTTGGAGCACCGTGTTGTGAAGTTCAACACCAGCACCAACACCATACACAACTTGCTCTGGCGATTGAAGAAATGGGTCTCCAGCATACACGCCAACGTGTGGAACACGATGACGCCATATCGTCTTTGAAACAGCACGTGAAGCACTACCACCAGCGACGCCAACTCCATGCATCCGTAGCAGATGACTCTCTTCAAAGCATGCTGAACGTCCATCACTAAATGGCATGACAGATAGATCCATCGACGGTTCAAAGCGCACCAAATCTGGTTGCTTCAGTTTGAACTCGTTGGCAGCCGCAATCTTGAGACACCGCGTCACGACATCCTCTTCGAAACCTCGGCGGACCTTTCTTCATGCCGCAATACAAGTGATCTCACCTGGGAATCGAGCCGTGACACCAGTGACACCACGTGCAATAAATGGAGGATATCCCACCCCATCAGATGCCCAGAGCGACGTGGAGCCGCCCATGCAAATCGACACATACATGCCGTGGAACAATTCGACCAGAAACACGATGCGTTTTGGAGCATCCTGCAGCAAGTGAGTTGTTGGGGTCGGTTGTTGCGGATGGTGTTTTGCGATTGCTTGTTGGAATGCTTCCACCGCCAGACCATCACGGGTGAGACGGCAGGACCGCACCCTGACGACGCCAGCAAAGCTTTGAAAGAGTCATGCAAACCCCCAGATAACACCTGTTAACATCGGCGCCAACACCAACAGCATCACCAAATGCATTTCCACGACCCCATCCATCCCAAGCAAAAACTCCTCATATTGCCATCTGTACACATAGCCATGCAGAGTCCACATCCAATCTCAAAGCACGAAGGAAAAACCCATAGTTAGCGCGTGTGGCGACGCCACTGGGATCCAATTCAGTCCAGGGAACAACACCAAAGAGGGCAACCGCATGCGCACCATCAAGGTAAGCATTCAGCTCCATTTGGTGGTGTCTCGGTATTCATGGAACGCTCTCAGTCGCTCGACCGAAAAGCAAGTCGTTGGAATCCATCTGTTGGAAGAGACATTCCTACACATTGTAAACCTGCTGGGCTTTCGTTTGGATACATGCGATGACATGGCAATGTCTTGACGTACACGTGAGATGCCTTTGCACCAGAGCAATCGGTCATTGGCATATTCGATGCAGTCATTTACGACTGCAACGATGATCACTTGGGGGTAGTGCGCCTGGAAAACGGTTGTGTGTTGACCGAGTTGGTCCAATACACCGCGATAGCTTCCTTTAACCTTTGACTGCTTGAAAGGGATCGTATCTTTAGCCGTGTGGGTTCCTTCATCCTGAGGGTCTATTGCCTTCCACACCACAACATTCACAGCATCAGCATCAACATCAGTGTGGGGAGGTGCCAAAGCGATTCATTTGTCAGCGTGTGATGATCGCTCAGTCCATTCGTGAGATCTGAGCATTCAGCAACTCCCGTGTCCACCTACGCAGGTTAACCAGGTGTCTGGGACACCAACCTCGCGTGCCCGAGGTGTTTCACAAAGACGTATTGACGTTCTCATGACTTGCTCTCATTCATTGCAAGGTGATGCAGGCAGTTCATTTCATCCACAAGGCACAATCTGACTTTCACTCCCGAGATGTGGACAAGGTAGCGTGAACACTGAACTGATCGATGGTCCAGAGGGACAAGTGGAGTACGACATAACACCTGGCCCGCATTTCGATGAGATGAGACTGGATCGACACCACATCAGTCACTTGAGTTGGCACTACACCATAGTCAAACCAGCAAGGTGCACACCTCACCAAAATCAGACGTCGTCCCTTTCCACGACTGTGAAAGTGCCAAAACGCATCAGAGGGAAACTGGCTGTGAGTGGTAGTCGTCGCAGGAGATCTTTTGCTTTGCATTCTGATTTTGTTGGGGTTGTTCTTCGTGTTCATGTCGTCATTAATGCTAAATCAACACGAGCTTGTCACTATGGGTCTTGTAGTCCCACCGACGCTTGAGTAGCTCCAGCAACGACTGCTTGTTGAACATCGCGAGCTTGCTGTCGCGTACAAAGCCACCAACGTTTTCTGGCGGCAACGCAAACAAGTTGGCGATTTCGTGGAGCACCTCAAAGATGTCGTCAATGGCCGGGTGGTGAAAGCTTCGAAACATGTCTCGGTACGCATTGACATCGCGCAGCAACATGCAGGCGCCGTCGGGGTCAAACTTGTACTTCTGTAGATGCACGAGAAAAAGCTGCTTGAAAATGACACAGAGACCGACCAGAAATCGGTCGCGGTTCTCGTCCAGCTACAAGGCAAAACAAACAACGATTCACGAGGTAAGTTCTCTCAAACAACACCACGCCCAAGGCAGAAGTGGAACTACTCTTCGTACCAACACTTGACACACCAGCGCAACCAGCGGCTGAACGTACTCGATGCACTTCCGGCACGCTTTGGAACAGGACAACGACATGTTGGCCTCACTGCCAATGAAGTCATTCTTGTCTTGCGTGGTGACCAGGATTTGTGTGACATTCTTTTCCACTGCAGTAAACACCATTTGAAGCCCAGCCGTGAATTGGCTCTCAAGCTTCTCCATGGTCTTTCGCTTGCTCTCGTGACAAATGCTGTGGCGCACAAAGTGAACAGAGATGACACATGAGCGCTGTTGGTGTGTGAAATGATCACGCACAGCATTTACGTCAATTGGGTTGGTGATTCTTCTTGGGACGGAGCCACATAGCTGTCGAACTGGGTTTCAAGGGTCTCAATGCGCTGCAAGAAGTGCTGTACCGATCATACCAACACAATCAAATCGCCAACATCAGATCATCAGTTGCCGCCACCGACAAAGAAACTGGCGTGAATCAAACGATGTACCTCGGCCAGAGAAAAGAACTGACGTGGGGCGTCTGGAGAGAGATACGGCTCTTGCAACAGTTCGTTCATCATCGACACGAGTTTCTAATCGTATGCCGCGGTCAGCAACACCAGCAAACGACCTACCGACTACTGCGAGAATGGATAAATACCCCAAGATACTCATCGGCGTACGACGCACAATAACTCGAGAATATCTTGGTCACTAGTTCGCCCTGCATGTCCGAGTTCTTGAGCACAATTCCGCAGCGAGTGATGGTAGCCTGCATCATCTGTGCATATCTTGCAGGAACTTCGTGGTCCTTGACAAGCTTGAGCAACGTCTCGTAAAAAGTCACGGCCATATCTGGCGTCCAGATGGGTTCCTTGTCGCTACTGGTTGAAGTAGACGTCGAGTTTTTCGCTTTGGTGGCTGCGATCTTTTGCTTTGCAGTCAATTGGGTCGGGAATTTGACCTCGGCAAAAGTTTGCTTACAATTCTGCTGGAAAAGGTCCAATTCCGTGCGGAAATACCGTTGACGATGGCTTCCAAACAGCGAATGAAG
The DNA here is from genome assembly GCA_027475765.1 of Paralagenidium karlingii. Taxonomy (NCBI): domain Eukaryota; phylum Oomycota; class Peronosporomycetes; genus Paralagenidium; species Paralagenidium karlingii. The sequence goes on along the minus strand of JAMFLO010000096.1, from coordinate 7,471 downwards.
CTGCAGACTCAAAAAGGTTTGGAGTCGCTCCAAGGAGTCTTCCGCATTGTTATTGTCTTCATTTCCTTGTGAGCGGCTGGTGTCTTTGTGATCCTTTGAGTGGCGATGGGGACGATGAACTGTCTCCAGCTCTTCAATGGCAGCGGTAAGAGCACAAGTTTTTTCGTATGCTGCACATAGAAGCCGAACGTATTCCGGGTTGATGGAAGAAGAAGCCGAGAGATCTTCAAAGGTCGCATGACGAGAAGACACTGACCCAGGGTCAGACGGCGCCATCGAAGCTGCATGAGTGCGCGTCGTGAGGAATTGTTCGAGGTATGACAAGATGCCAAACACCGGATCGTTGAAGAGTCGTTCGATGAGCATTTCACGGATCGAGTTGTAGGCTGATGGCGGAAAAACCTTGTGGATGACCACGAATTGCTCCTTGCAGATGGTTCGGATCTTGACAAACAGCGATTCCAAGTCCAGAATCGGATCCAAAGAATTGATTTGATGGCCGGATTCTCTGGTCACGACACAGCAAGTCAACCGCCACATGAGCATCCGACCGTAATGTCCAGCCATGGCAAGTGCAAATGGACGACTCACTTGGCCAGTCGATCCTTCATGACATTCCAGACATAGCGATCCGCGACTTTTTCTTTGTCGTTGTACTCGATGAGCGATTCCGCGCATTTCTTCATGGCCACATCGTCGTTTTGTTCTTGCGCCACGCTGAACTCGTCCAACAAATCGCTCTCAATGGTTTGGCTGAGCCGCTCGATTTCACTGACCGCGGTGGCCAGCGTTGGTGAAGACAGTTCACTGGAGAACGTGAGCATTTTCTTGATGACCCGCGACGCCTCGTGCAGCTGATTTTTGTCCTGAAGTGTGTTGAACAGTCGGTTGCTGGATTTCGAGTGTTTGTTGGTCGGGTCGTTGAGTGCGAGAATGGCTTCCATCAGTTCATCGGTCTCGAGCACGCGTTTGCGCTCGTCTTCCAGGCCCGAGAGGCGATCGCCAATCAACATGGCGGTGGAACTGACTTTGGTGAAGCGCTCTTCAATATCTTCCATGCGATGGCAGATTTGCTGTCATCCAAACGTCTTGAAGATCAGTCAAGAGTCTGTCTGTGGGCAGCCAGCCACCAGACAGAGAGCAAAGCAGGCATGGCACTCACCGAGAGCAGCAATTCGGGATTGCGTAGACTCTCCTGGTACTTGGACGCGACTTTCTGGTTGTCTCTCTCAAGCGCTTGGATGCGTTCGGCGATCCCCTGGCGATGTTTCATCAGTTTGTCAATGGATTCAGCCAGCACTTGCTGCAGATCCTGCATGCAACTCTTTTGCCTGGCGCGAAACGACGCCGTGGCGGTCAATCCCGGACGGTTCAGCAGCTGGGAAGACGCCTTGGCGAGGCCACTGGGACTGGTGATATTACTGAGTCTCGCGGTTGCCGCTTGTGGGGCAGTTGGCATCGTTGGAAGCTGCCACGTGGACTCGAGCAGCTCGTCAATCATGAGTTCGGCATTGTAGTCGGACGAAGAAGCGGTGAGCAAGTTGTTGCTGCTGCTGAAGCCACCCAAACCGGGTTTGGCGCCCCAGGTGTTCAGCAATTTGTCCAGTTCAGCGCTTTTGGAAGAAGTTCCCGCACGCATCCGCGCGCGTAAAGCGGAAGATCCGTCGGCGTCTTCTGCGCGAAGTGGCGGTGCCATGGCGATTGCTTTCCCTTGTCCTTTGAAGATTCAAGGGCTTCCTGGTAGTCGCTTGAAGCGACGTCACTGGAATGTCGCGCGAAGGTGGTGGAAACAAGGGAAGTGCATGTTTTTGTCCAATCGCAGGGCAGCCTCTTTGTTGTGACGTGGGAGGAGAGGATCTCAAGTGACACAAGCGCCATTCTTGGACCAGGGGGAAGAAAGAAGAAGAAGAAGAAGAAGACAACCCGAAGCAGAGCTGCCATGGCACGAAAGAGTGGATTGCTGGTGTTGTTGTGCGTGGCACTGTTTGGCATCTTTGGCGATGTGCATGCCAACGCCGTCAAGGCCCGCGCGTCCCACATTCTGGTGGATTCCGAGGAGCAAATCGACGAGTTGAAAGCCCAATTGGACGCCTCGGAGAACGTGGCGCGCGACTTTGCCGAGCTGGCACGCGTGCACAGCAAGTGCCCATCAGGCAAAAGTGGCGGCGAATTGGGATCGTTTGGTCGTGGCCGTATGGTGCCCGAGTTTGACCGTGTGGTGTTTGAGCAAGAAGTGGGCGTGGTGCACAAGGTCAAGACCCAGTTTGGCTGGCATTTGGTGTATACCTCGGAACGCACGGGCGGCGACAGCGACAAGAAGACCTCCACCACCACCGCTGCCGATGATAATGACAACAAGGACAGTATCAAGCGTCAGATCATGATCTTCTTGCACAAGTACAACTACGTGTTGGGTCCGCTGGGTCTGTTGATCACGCTATTCTTGATGAACTTTCGCCCTTCGGGCATCTCGCTCCCACGTGCGCGCGCCTGCCATATTTTGGTCAAGACCGAAGCCGAAGCCGATGCTTTGCTGAAAGAGATTGAAGCTAGTGAAAACCCCAGTGAGAAATTCGCCGAACTGGCCAAGGCTAAGAGCAAATGCCCATCAGGTCGCAAGGGCGGCGATCTTGGTATGTTTGGCAAGGGCCAAATGGCGCCACCGTTTGAACGTGTTGTGTTTGACCCCGAAAACGTGGTGGACAAAGTCTACAAGGTGGAGACCCAGGTAAGGTTTCATGCGTTTCACCATGACGGTGCATGACGAGAGGAATGAGCTCTCTGACTGGTTGTGTTGTATGGGACAGTTTGGCTGGCATTTGATCGTCATCAAGGAGAGAATCGGCATGGGTCCCAAGGAAAAGAAAGAGAATTAGGTGGGGTTTCCAGTCAAGTGGGCTGCAGGCAGAGCAAGTTGATGGCATCCAGAGTCATTCATTGATCATGTCGCTTTGGGTGGCAGTTGATTAGTTTGTTTGTTTTTGACGGTTAACTGTCGTTTTGCCTGTTAACCTGTTGTTCCGTTTTTCCACCAATCAGGTGCTTGCTGGTAATTTCATCCAATCACCACTCGCTCGTCGAGTCGGGAGTTGATGTGTTCCACACCGAATTCCTACCTTTCTTTGGCGTTTCAGCCCCTTTCTGGTGTCTGCTCCCCCAATTTCAAAAGCCAAAAAGCCCCCCAAAAGCCAACTCGGTTGTGGCGCCGGGCGGTATACAAAACCAAAGTGATTTGGGTGGATTTCCTTTCCCCCCAACAAGGTCACGCGGTGCCCCCCATTAGAAGACCGGCTAGAAAAAAGAAAGAGATGACTTCCATTCCGACAGATCTTTTACAAGTCGCAGGTGCTCATGCCACCGTCCCACCTGCCAGTCTGACGACCGAGGTCGTCGCGGCATCCTTGGCTGGCACGAACGCCATGGCATCCACTAACGCTGGGGCCACCTTTGTGCCACTCTCGGCGGCGTCTGCGGAAGAGTTGATGGCGCAAAACGTCAACGTTGGCGACATGGGCTTTGCGGCTGCCCACGTCGCGGCGCTCGGTGCCATGGACGACCAAAACACCGGCGTGGAAGACGACTCGGGCGTCGACATGGGCGTCGACGGACTCAAATCCACCAAGCACAAGAAGAACGGCAAAATGCACGATAGCGATGGCACAGATGGAGCTTCAGATGGCACGTCTGCCACCACGCCGGCTGCCACGGGCGCCTCTTCTTCGACTGGCACCACGGGTATCAAGCGCAAGAGCATTTCGCTGTCTCGCAAGAAAGAAGCCATCGAATGGATCAGCGGCCCTGGCAAAGGCATCCCGTCGCGCGCGGAAAAGCATTTCAGCGATCTCAACTGGGACGTCAGCGCCTCGTCGTTTCGCAAATGGTGGAAAAACCGAGACAAGATCATGAGCGATTCCTCTTCCAAGAAGCGCATCGCTGGTGGTGGTCGCAAACCTTATTTAGGCGACAACGAAGAGCGTTTGCTGGTGGCAGTGATTGCTGAAAAGGCCAAAAAAGACCGAGTCACACGCAAATGGATCGCCAAAACGGCGCAGCAAATGTTTCAGCACTCGAATTCGTCTTTCAAGGCATCGGAGAACTGGGTCACCAAATTCATTCGACGCAACGGACTCACGTTACGACGGAGTTATGTCACGTTTACCCAGCCGAATGCGCTGTTGGCCCAGGCACTAGGCACCGACCAAGTTGGTGGTGGTAATCTCGGTGGTGTTGGGGTCGGTGTCGGGGTCGGCTCCACCTCTGCAGTGACCGGTGAAGTGCATTTGGCACCGAATCTGGCAGACAATGATAGCATTAGTAGTAGTGAGACTGGTACCAAGGAACATGTCGTGTGAGAAACGACTGGCTGACTGACTGGTGGCGCGGAGAAAGAGGTTTCAAGTGGGAAGAGGATGAGAAGAGTAATATGAGATGTGTGTCGCTTGATGCAGAGTTGCTACGTCTCCAAACACTGCGGTTGCTTCTACAAGAAGCTCAACCTCGGTTAGGCTAAGTGCATGATTGTATATCCTCATGGCAGCTTCCAATGATGGCAATGGCACCACCAGGGGCAACTGCAAGACTCCTCAATACTACCAGTCCCAGTGACCTGGCCAAGACGACTTCCCAGCTGCAAATAGGCCGCCAGGGCGTCTTTTGCGCCAAGCAAGAACAAATGCATGCAGGACTTGAAGCAAGAGCTGGCTAACTCCAACGACAAGCTGGTGCAACACCACAAGCGCATTTGCCGAGCAGATCAAAGCGCCCCAGACCACAACCAGAAAGTCGCCTCCAGCTACCAGGTGCATCATTGCGATCCCGAATTCCTGCTCTTGGTGTGTGCCGTGAGAGAGAGAGAGAGAGTCCCACCGAAACTCGGGCAAGGTCGTCGCTCCTCTCTTTGCACCCAATGCCCCCACTCCTGCTATGGATCGCTCATCAACGGCAATTGTTCTCGACGCAGTGAATTGTGGGCTTTGTCGATCATCGGGGGTGCCAGAGATGTAGCTAGGTGGGACGATGAGCATCGATGAGACCGCTTTTCTGATCACCTCTACCGCCATTGTCTTTTGGATGAGGTTCTGTGGCATGTTGATGAAGGAAATCTGATACGAATACTGGAGGAATGGATTCGATGACTATCAAAAAGGATTCTCCGCATGTGTTTGTGCTGTTGCCAGCTGTTGACATTGCTCTCTGGTATTGATTCGCATTCGGCAATAGGTCATCCGAGTTGAGTTGTCTCCATCCCACACGGTGTAGTAAACTTCCTCGTGCCAAGCCACCCAACCAACGAATGCTTTACGATACCAAGGCGGACGAATAATCTCTTGACAACCACAATTGTCTAGACGATGGTGTCCAAAGAACAGCATTGGTTGCCTTATCCGGGCTCTCCCGTTCAAAGTGTGTTCTTCAAAAGCTGCTTGAGAATGAAAACCTGCTGGTCAGAGGTGCCAGCCTCAATCTCTCGGTGGAGTTGATGATGTGTGCACTGCAGCAATGGATGTGATTGGAATCGTAGAATCCGCTACAGGCGTGGTTGACGTTGGTGAGCTGTCAAGGAGGTGGGATCGCCGCTTGCCAGGCATCGTCCAACGATCAATGTCGTGTATAGGATGGAGGAGTCAACAACGTGGTGATCTCCATCGATCAACGAACTATCTTTGTCATTCCTCGCGGTGTAAGTGGGGCTGGGCTGGTGCAAGGGCAAGAGTCGATGAGGATCCACAGACTCTTCGACCTGGTCAGCGTCTCGGCTCGTTGAATTTGGTGTCGTGTGGCCTGAGATGAGTGAGACCAACAGCGATGAGGTTGTAGTGGGTAAGAAGAGAGTTCAAGTGGAGGACCAAGACACAGCCGACTGCATGAAGTTGCTCAACATTGCACCAAATGCCTGTTATCGCAATGATTCTGCAAAGGATTCTCCACATCGACTCTCTTGATCAATGACACTGTTTGGCGAACGTCACGTTTGCCTGGTTGTACGTCGCATTGGCATGAGCCAGGGTCGCATTCGCCTGTTCAAGCGCATGCAATACGTCGTCGTTGGGAAGCATGAATTCCAATTGTTTGCTCCAGCGATCCACAGCGGCTTGGGCTTGTTGAACTCAGGTCAGTGCGGCTTGGACGAAAGTTGGGATAGAAATCACTGGTACATGCACCCACAGCTGGTCATTCTAGTCAAATTCGCTCAACAAGAGCCTCGGGCTTAGAAATCGACAATTGTTCTTGTCAGTGAACTGGAGCTGACTTGGTGCCACATGTGCGACAAAGTCTCTTCCTGGAGGCTTGGTGTCGTCGTAGGCTGCTTGGATCACGACCCCGATGTTGTCCATGTTGCAGACATCCTCAGTGATCCTGGCACAAGTCTCCCGGTTGTTTGCAAACGGACGATTACGTTGGCGCCTCCACCATCAAGAACCAGATCTCTTTTCTCGCCATCACCTTTCCAGATGGAGTCCAACTGGAGAGGAAGGAAGACGGAGAATTCCAAGAAAGGCGGAGCTTGGAGAAAAGATCGCCCGCACAAGACACGACGCGACAAGACTCAGTATCCAACACGATTACGTTCGATTCATTTGGAATCGCGGCATCGCCTTTCCAGTCACCGTCGAGGCGAGTCACGAATGTATCATGCACTCGATCCATGCGTTTCCAAGGATTCAGCAAGATCCATGTCTGTCAAGAGATCATCTGGAAGCTCCAACCTATTTTGATGCAACGGCCTGGCCCAAGATCATCTGAAAACAAAACTGAATGCCATTCATCAAACGTAGAGCTTGTGTTCGCCGTCCACGTACTGCCAAATGCATTTGATTTGCCCACGGAATCTTGGCACATGAGGTCTCTTGTTGGGGTCTCTTCACCTTGGAAAAAGATCTTTGTCAAGTGGCAGAACTGGTGAACTGCATGGCCACAAGCAAGCAAACAGCAACGCAAATGGTGCGTCATAAGTGGATTTCTCTCGAGCAAATGTTCGATCGTTTGGTGGGAACAAGGCATGCCTCGAATTGGTTCTCTCGGATTGTCTTTGTGCAGCACACCAGCCATGAGGTTCGACTGGCTTTGATCACAACAGGTCTCATCAAGCTCGCATCAGTGCCATCTCGTTCATATCGGAAGCACTGGAGAAGTAAGACGAGGGTGTCCAGAAAGCATCATTGGCTGCACTATCAGAGCTCTCGCATTCAAAGCAGGTTGTCCACGCCCTCATAGAGGATCAAACCATTGCGTCATTCCAACATTGCTTTTGCGGGAATGTGGAGGTGGGCGCCAAGGCCCGAGCAGCTTGTTGTACACGATAACTCTCCTTGTCAATTGAGTTGAATTCCCCCGTAGATCTGGATTATTCAACCACGGCATTTTGACGGAACAGGCCAAGCACAAGCATGTACAACACACCCATGCTTCGTCCAATGCACTACTGTCCTTGGAGGGACTGACGCTCGCTCACGAGTAATGTGGAAGGCAT